>JAWPHD010005451.1:0-163350 GCA_037043455.1 Cyrtodaria siliqua | reverse complement strand
CCTCGGCACAAGGCAAAAATAGTAAAACATACTACTGAGTACTTCCAAGATTGAAAACACATTTAAGAAATAAAAAATACCGGGGCGGCATAAAAAAACGGGACGGCGGGGATGAGAATCTAGCAATTAATTTATTATGGCCTTAGTAGTATTTTATGTGGTACATCTTTATTAATTTCATGGTAGAAAGCACTTAAAGCAGCTACAATTTAATCGTTTATAACTTTACAATGTTGACCTTACGGTAACTATCATAGATTCCTTCTATGTTTTATCAACAACATCAAAACATATAAGATGAATGGATTGTTAGACACTAAAACCAATTCTAAAATCTCTTTATAAATATAATTTTAAAATCTTTTAAAAGTCACAAAAATGTCTTCAGCATCAAAAGAATGCAAAACAAAAAAGTTTGTTTGATTACTTCAGTCAAAAAGACAAATCCAATAGTGGATCAGCGGAGTCGATCGCAAGTCAATTGTGAACGAGATTATTGCCGTGAATTCAGCAAAGTCAACCGAAGCATCGGGAAGGAAACCTTCAAAAAGTGGACTGCTTCTTTCCCATGGTTGGAATTTGCGGCGATGTCGAAAATGGCTACTCTCTTTCTTACAAATCATGCATTTTGTAAGTTAAACTACATAACTGAAAAACCCCCTAAAAATTTTGAAAAGCCACACTGCTTCATTTCAGGGGGTAAAAACCCTAAGGCCTCAATCTTATCTGGAGCTCTGAATGAGCATGAACCAAAATGATAAAATGAACATGAATTTGGTGAATGGATTGTTAGACATTTGAACCGATTCTAGAATCACTTTAAAATATATTTTTAAAATCTTATCTATTTAAAAGTATTCTGAAGCAAAGACGCAGGGTGCTCATACCTGCAAAATATATTCACATGCATTTAGAACAGTCACTGAAATATTTCATCAATCATTTATTTCGAAGACCTTTTTCAACAACAATGTGGTTATTTTCCCACCATACTGTATTCCATTAGTGTTTGTTTTAATATCTCCATTGTTGACTTGGGAGATTTTGATGTTTGATATGGAAATGGATACAACATAAAATCATTCATAAGCCTTTGGCCTAGATACAGTATATGCAATTTGATGTTACACATCTAGTTAAATTGAGGATTTATGAGGACAAACTCTGGACATTGATGATTTGCAGTCAACTTGGGTTTGTTGAATATAATCTATAACATGGCTGCAATCAGCAATTCAACCTGGAGTGGTACTAGAAACCGGTTCAGTTAATCAAACAAAGAGGTCAATGACCTTGAAGCTCTACTGATAGGTTTTTGATAGCTAGAAAAGCATTGCTGTGAAGTTTCATGAAAATCTGTCATGTAGCCTACACTACAAGTTTTAACTATATAAACAAAGATGGCCACAGCAGCCATGTTTATGTCGTATCAAAATAATTTTTTCTTTTTTTTTTGCTAAAAATATTTAGTGTCGCGGTGAAAAAGTAGGGTCGGTCGGGAAACCGGAAACGCACATATTTTTTTGTTAGGCCTTATAGTCGTCACAAACTTGTTTTTTAAAAATCTATTTTTAGCTGTAGTGGCCATCTTGGATTTCACATCCATCACGATTTTTTACTTGGATCAACTAGAAATCATGTGCAACATTTTTGTAAAGTTTCATGAAAATTCATCCAGTAGTTTCAGAGGAGTATTCGCTACAAAAAAAGAAAAGTTTACGGACGGACGATGGACACCGGCACCACGGCATAAGCTCTGTTGATCTTTGATCAGTAGAGCTGAAAACGGTCATATGGTTAACTTGTAAGTTAGCAAACTACTGCACTTTTTGTCCGTTGTTTTTTAAACCGAACGTGACCTATCATTTAAAACCTAAACCAACATTCCTTAGCAAAAAGGTTTAAGTGATATAGAACTGCTGTAGAGTTTTGGGTAGAGCCTTTTTCCCTGTGATGGTAGTAAAACAGCAAACCTACAATCTAGTATGGTTGGCCCAACAAAGAGGAACATTCTGAGACTTTAAGTATCTTTCCACCAACCAATTCATGCAGAAGTTTGTCTTATTAACTGAAAGTAAGAGATCTCTAATGAAAATTGGCAAGACAAAATAATCCTTTTACTTTCTGTACTGGTTCTTTTCAGCTATTCTACATTGATTTGTATCTAATGAAACAAGCAAAAGTCCCCTGATGGATGTGATCTGCATTTATGGCTGCCAACGGCTATAAATTCTGTATAGCTATAAATTCTGGTAATAAATAATCATGAAACAATGTCCGGTACAGGTCACGACCTGCTGCTGGACCAGAAACAACATTGATTTGACAGCTTATTTTATATCCTGCACATATAGCTCTTATGGTTTAATATTCCGTACCTACCATCGAGCCTATAGAAATACAGGTAGGTATGGGGAATGGCTCCATCCACACTTTCTGGCAGGTTTCTGAAGAAAGTTTTATGCATGGACATGTTGTATTAAGGTTTAGTCACTGATATACAGTGATTGTAGTCATTTCATTGTCTCTTCAGAAAGCACACCAGAACGTGTGGATCGAGTCGTGCCTAACATCTGATTATTTTCTATAGGCCGTGTCATGGCTCTTTGGTAGGACTAAAAGAGCTATGCTGTTAACAGTTCCTATGACAGTTTAACAGATCGCTGAATCTGTAGAGATTTTAATGAATGTTGTTTTTTAAACATTCAGGGGAACACATTAAGGGTACTGCCTACTTTAGCACTTCAATGGACTCTTAGACATTATTCCATGTATTTATATAGCCAACAAATTTATTCCTTTTTTTCTACAGTATTTTTCTGCTTCCATGTTGTCGTAACACATCTGCAGATGTTCTAGAATGTGTTTCAGGTCATTACACAGCAGTTCATGAATAAATAAAGGTTCATAGTTCCGAATGTGTTTATGTAGGCTTTGGCACTACAAATGTATATATATTTAATCGGGTATGTGCAAGTCAACTGCAGTAAAGATGAATAAATATCTACGTACCATTCACTTGCTTTGAGATTTTCTTGTCGTTGTCGAGCCAGAACTGAAATATAATAAGTAACATATAAAACAGGAATTGTACAAAGAGATTGGGTCCATTAAATGAAGGTTGTAACAGTCAACATACTTGATCTGACACTGGTATCAGGGCTTTTTTCTATTCATAAACAGGGGCCCTTCCCCCAGCAAAACAACTACTTTTTCCCCTCTTTGGTTGAGAAAATTCCCCTAAAAAGAAGAAAAAAAAAATCCTTAACTTTATTTCCCCCTCGTTACTTTCTCAACATTATTATGTTTGGGATACATTTATAGAAGACAGTTTTGCATACCGAAATCTTCAATTTCTGCCCCATACACTGTTCCCCCTATCTCTAGTAATCTCATCTTTTTACCCCACTTTAACTCGAAAATAACGCTTTTTTCCCCTATTGAAGGCCTCAGCCTCTTCCCCTTTTTTCGAAAAAGAGCCCTGGGTTTATATTTTGATTAAGTTTAAAGTCCCTATTCCTCCATCAATAAGCAAATTAATTTTACAACAGATGTACACCATTTCTAATCCTACTGACGAGTTATACATAACCTTTTTGAAAATTAAACTCAATAGATGCAGTAAATGGCTTAAACCAGCCAGGTTAAACCCCAAAACTGAGCATTGAATTAAGAGTTACAAACTCATAAGTTGTTTTACACACATTCAATCACTCACATTCAATCACGGGTATTTTAATATATGCTTATTAACACATCAACTGAAACAGCTGATGAAGCGCTCGGCAACTTACAGAATTACGCTAACAAATAAACTGAATAAAATTAAACTGTACACACTATGTCAAATAAATATTTGTGCTGCTAACGTTAATCAAGAATGTGTTTGAATACCCAAATATATAGGCTAAGGCCTAAACTAGCTATAATTTAGTTATTGTTTGTTTGCCCTTTTAGTTCTTGAGCTGGCTGTAGACCCCCCTCCCCCCCAGGGGGAATTTTGTAGACTATGATTTTCTGAAAGAACATACATTAAGCTTCAAAATGAGACATGTGTGCCATCTGAGCGTTGGGGCTTTAATGAGTTTTGGGGGAAAACGTTGCGTTTTTTAGACGAAAATCGCCGAAATCTGGAATGATTTTTTAGAAAAAGAATGGAATATATTAGAACCAATTTGAATTGATGGAATCTTTCTCGGAATGCACCTCTACGTGTTCCACCATATAATTTATGGATCCGATACTTAAATATTGAGATTTTGGGTAAAAATGTTAAAAAATTGAATAAAATCGCTGATTTCTGTAATACATTGGGGGTATTTAACTAAAATTAGAAATATATCTAATACAATAGAAAAAAGAAATATTATAACCTTTTTGGGCAGGGTAAGTTCCAGTGATTAAACAGAAAAAAGTTTTAAACCGCATGATGTTTGGAAATGCCTTAATTTTGGGGTGAAAAATGTGTATTTTTGTCAAAAATCGCCGGAATCTGGAATTATTTTTTAAAATTAGTTTCAACATAACCTTATCAAATTGAAGCAATGGAATGTTGCATAGCATACACATTCAAGTTTTTCCTGGCATCATATATAACATATGTGCTCAAATATTGGCATTTTAGGGCAAAATGTTGGAAAAAATAACAAAAATCACTGATTTCTGTAATCCATTGGGGTATTGGGTTAAAATTTAGAAAAAATATTTATTGCAATATAATAAAAACATATTGTAACATTTTGGATAGACAAAGGTCCAATAATTAAGTAGAAAAAAATCCTGAACCATATGATGCTTAAAATATTGCCTTAATTTTCAGGCGAAAAATGTGTATTTCCGTCAAAAATCGACGGAATCTGGAGTTATCTTTTGAAAATAGTTTGAACATAAACTTATCAAATTGAAGCAATAAAATGTTGCACACTATACATATCCAAGTCATTTATTGTATCAGATATAACATATATGCTCAAGTATTTATATTTTAGGGCAAAATGTTGAAAAAATGACTAAAATCGCTGATTACTGTAATACATTGAGGTATTGGAAAAAAATTAAAAGTGCATTATAAGAAAGAACGGAATTTTTTTTTTATAACATTTCTGCAGTCCAATGTGCAATAATATACCAGAAAACCTTCTTTTGCTATGGAAAATTCCTACTCTCACCTGGTGATATTGCCTTTGACCCATCATATGTTTCCAAGGAGTGCATGGCACGCTGACATTTTATTTGCTAAAGCCTGCTCTAGCTGATACCTTACGGGATTTTTTTTATAAAAAGAACCTCCCGAACAAATACAACACATCATGTACTAGTTCTTGAGCTGGCTGTAGACTCCCCCACCCCCCACCCAGCCCCCACACTCTCCCCCATGGGGGATTTTGTAGGGTATGATTTTCTGAAAGAACATACAATAAGTTTCAAAATGAGACAGGTGTGCCATCAATTATGAGCGTTGGGCTTTAGTGAGTAACGTGCATGTAAACTAAAAATGTTGAATATAAATTAAATCAAAACCATGTAAAAAACATAATACATGTACTTTTATTAATATAAGTTGAGAAGCTCTTCAAACTTAATGAAACTATTCTGTAATTTACGTTACACCACATTCATTACCAAAAACAAACTTATTTTTAGTGCAAATAGGTGGCTGTAAAAACTGGAGTTCGTCTGTTTTAGACTATGTATAATATGCATATGTATACTAGCTGAAATTTATATGTAACACAATAAAAATAAATCAAACATGGCGTCCAAGATGGTCCCGTTGTGTCACGAGATCTGTAGGTCGGCCCAGCAGCTATTTCTCTATAACTATACTGTATATAGCTCTAGGTGTCATGTTCGAGGCCCGAACTCAGGTAGCCCTCCCCCTGATACGGTCTATCGACCGAGTGCCACGCGTAGCGGGGACCTTTGCCGAGGCTGGCCACCGTTCCCGTTGAGTCAACAAAACCTGTTGGTCGGCCCAGCGGCCGTCGGCTGTGGGTCGCTCAAGGCTATTTCTCTCTATATAACTATACTGTATATAGCTCTAGGTGCCATGTTCGAGACCCGGAAGTCTTCCCCCTGTTACGACCTAGGGACTGAGTGCCACGCGTAGCGAAGACCGTTGCCGATGGCTGACCAGCGTTCCCGTTGTGTCACAAAACCTGTGGGTTGGCCCAGCGGCCGTCGGCTGCAGGTCGCTCAAAGCTATTTACTATATAGCTCTAGGTGGCATGTTCGAGACGCAAACTCAGGTAGCCTTTCCCCTGATATGACCTAGGTACCGAGTGCCACGCGTAGCGAGGACCGTTGCCGACGGCTGGCCACCGGTCCCGTTATGTCACAAAATATGTGGGTCGGCTATCGGCTGAGCGGCTATCGGCAGAAGGTCGTTCAAGGCTATTTCCCTCTATATAACTGTATATAGCTCTATGTGCCTTGTTCGAGACTCAAACTTGGGTAGCCCTCACCCTGATAAGCCCTAGGGACCGAGTACCACGCATAGCGGGGACCTTTGCCGACGGCTGGCCACCGGTCCCGTTGTGTCACAAAATATGTGGATCGGTCCAGCGGCCATCGACCGAAGATCGCTCAACGCTATTTCCCTCTATACATATATAACTATACTGTATAAAGCTCTAGGTGAGTTACGAGGTTCGAGACCCGAACTCGGGTAGCCTCCCCCTGATACAGCCTAGCGATTGAATGCCACGCGTTGCCGGGACCTTTGCCGACGGCTGCCCACTAGTCTCGTTTTGTCACCCTATCTGTAAGTCGGCCCAGCGGCCGTCGGCCGAAGGTCGTTAACGCTTTATCCTTCTATATAACTGTATATAGCTCTATGTCCCATGTTCAAAACTCGAACTCGGGTAGCCTTTCCCCTAATATGGACTACTGACCGAGTGCCACATGTACTGGGGACCTTTGCTGACAGCTGGCCACCGGTCCCGTTGTGTTGCAAAATATGTGGGTCGGCCCAGTGGCCGTATGCAGAGGGTCGCTCAAAACTATTTCTCTGTTTATAACTTATACTGTATCTAGCTCTATGTACCATGTTCGAAATGCCGGTAACGTGGTAAAGTCCAAGTCGAGAGTTGGTACATGACATGTTCCAGAATGCTCTACACATAATGGGCTTTCAGAAAAATAGGGTGTACAAAATTCCCCCTGGGGTGAGGGTTACTCCTACTAGCTTGCAGTCTATTTTTCTATTGTACCGGTATTATATATTTTTCTAGATTTTAACCAAATACCCCCAATGGATTGCAGAAATAAGTGATTTTAGTCCTTTTTTCCAACATATTTCAGCAGATATGTTATACATGATGCCAGGAAACACTTGAATATGTATGCTGTGCAACATTATATTAATTCAATTTGATAAGTTTATGTTAAAACTATTTTCAAAAATAATTCCAGATTTCGTCGATTTTTGACAAAAATACACATTTTCGCCTAAAAATTAAGGCATTTTCAAGCATCCTACGGTTCGGGACTTTTTTCTACTTAATTATTGGACCTTTGTCTATTCCAAAAATATTACAATGTGTCCTTATTCAATTGTATTAAATTTGTTTCTAGATTTTAACCTAATACCCCCAATGGATTACAGAAAGCAGTGATTTTTGTCATTTTTTCCAACATTTTGCCCTAAAATGCCAATATTTGAGCACATATGTTATATATGATGCAAAGAAAAACTAGAATATGCATGCTGTGCAACATTCTATTGCTTCAATTTGATAAGTTTATGTTGAAACTAATTTTAAAAAATAATTCCAGATTCCGAAGATTTTTGACAAAAATGCACATTTTTCACCTCAAAATTAAGGCATTTCCAAACATCATGCGGTTTGGAACTTTTTTCTGTTTAATCACTGGACCTTACCCTGCCCAAAAAGGTTACAATATTTCTTTTTTCTATTGTATTAGATATTTTTCTAATTTTTAGTTAAATACCCCCAATGTATTACAGAAATCAGCGATTTTATTCATTTTTTTAACATTTTTACCCAAAATCTCAATATTTAAGTATCGGATCCATAAATTTTATGGTGGGACACGTAGAGATACGTTCCGAGAAAGATTCCATCAATTCAAATTGGTTCTAATATATTCCATTCTTTTTCTAAAAAATAATTCCAGATTTCGGCGATTTTCGTCTAAAAACGGAACGTTTTACCCCAAAACTCACTAAAGCCCCAACGCTCACATGGCACACATGTCTCATTTTAAAACTTACTGTATGTTCTTTCAGAAAATCATACTGTACAAAATTCCCCCTGGGGGGGGAGGGTTTCTCCTATTAGCTCACAGCCTATTTACCTACCCAGCAGAAAATCACTGGGTAGGTAAGTAGGAAAATTATTTTGTTTTATTTGATAAAACTATGTTTTCTTGCATGTTTGTTATAATGATATATTTTAACATATATCTCTTCTATCTATTCTACAATCTATCATATGTTGTATGTTTTTAATGTGTGCTATAACATTACATAACCCTGTAAATCTGACTGCTGTTACATGAACCAATTTTGTACTGCTTGTTGCAATCATCAACAACAATAAAAAATATATATATATATTTGTTTGGAAACGCAATAAAATATCTTGTGTTGGTGCTAATAATTTGGGTCCGTACATAAAGGGCAAACAAACAATATTTTAATTTAGGCCTAACAGGAAAGGAGCAAACTAGTTAATTCAAGTCCCAAGGGGTGAAGGTCCAGCCATGGTCAAGAAAATGAATGACCCTCAGAATAGACTAGCAGCCTTTCATGCAAAGAATTTTTGTATCATTTTTGCAGGCATAAAATTGGCAGCTTTTTGATAAGGCCAACCATAAAAAATTGTTGGCTTGCTGTTTCCCTACCTACACAAAAGTTTTTATAGCAACTCTTTGACATTTTTTTTTTACTATCTTCAGTATTTTTCTTCCATTTCTTAAGGTTTTCACCGTCGTCGGCAAAAAAAATAAAATCACCTACCTACCACACTAAGTCTTATAAAATCCTGGGTTGGGGGAAACAGCAAACTAATGTATTTTTAAACTACTCCGTTTTCACTAATATTCTTCCTCTCAATTTGATATTACAGAATAACGAAAACAGTACTGATTACTGACCCCTGCACCACTGTTACTACATAAAACCACCTTGCTAAAGTTATTTTAGTCATGAAGAGGCAGTAGGCGGGGATTTCCCTCTGCTACTTTTACTAGTATTTTATACAAGTATCGATCAAAATACCCTCTGCTCTGTGGGCCGCTTACTTATAAAGTTAATACCTCTGTAGTTTTGTGCCTAACTTCAAAATAACAATTGAATTGAATGTTGTTTAACGTCTCATCAACACAGTATAAGTTATTTAGAGCTACCCCAGAGAGAGGGGAAGGATACATAGGAATCCGGGAACTGTGCCCTAACTCTTGTTATGGAATAGATTCCTATGGTTCTTTAACGTGCTCGGAGGATAGACCGATACACGGGACGGCCCGGTTTACGTCCCCATCCAACGGACGAGGCTAAGGGAAAGTGTCTTGCCCAAGAACACACCGACAGAACTCAGTGGCACCACGGAGGATTGAACCCGGGGACTCCGGTTACAAATCCGCGGTGCTACCGACTGCGCCAACAATTCAAGGCCTTTTTTCCCTTCTATAACAGGGGCCGAAAATCGGCTACTTCACAATACAAAATTGGTCGTTTTTTCCACAATTGTGGCCGATTATTTTATAATTTAAAACAACATTTCTCCATCTTTTTCAATACCTCACTCAATATTGTTTTGTTTTGGATACATTTACATTAGAAAATTTATCTAAAATGTAACATATTATGTTGAATAATATTTGTTTTATAGTGTCCTCCTCCCATAAAAACAATGTATGCATGTATTGAGTAATATTGCTTTTAACAATTAATCTTTCAATACTTTTTTCACAAATCAGACAGTTATCACTCTTTTTTTCACAAAATGACCACGCTAGGGAGTCTTCATAATTCAGTGTTCCCACTGACTTTTTCATTTGGGGGTACATGTACCCCCTACTGTTAAATTTTGGGGGTACACTACAAATTTAGGGGGTACACTATGATTTTTTAAGATTGTTAAACCTTTCAACATACTTTATTTGCTACTGAAGGCATTACAAAACACAGCACAGTGTAATATTCAAATTGACAACAGTTACAGTAAATCATTTCGTTCAAGTAAAAATTTAATACCAGTCAACACGTTTGCGCATCTATAAATAGTACACGGGAGAGACGAAACACGATTTGAATTAATTATTTGATCTTTATTTATTCTATTATTAAGTTTTTATTTTAATTTTAAAGATACTTACTAAATCTGAAAAAGAAATAAGTCAAAACCACCAGAATGAGATGTCGATGTTTTCTCTACTTTCATTTAGGTAGCGCGTGCGCTTATGACGTCATAACCAATCATCGTAGTATGCACTAGAGGGATAGGGCAATTGACGCATTTACTCGTGATAATGTTTTCGTAAACAAAGCGTTTTAGTTTCGTTTTGATTTTTCAAAAAATATTCGGACAAAGTGGACGAGAATTTGGAAATCTACCGACAGTCATGCTTTCTTATTATCAAACTTGTAATTTTTCTGCGCGTGCATGCACGTACGAGGTCAGTTTTCTGTGCGTGATTTTTTGTTTTCATGCATAGAAAAAAGGCTCTGCTTCAAGTGTCTAACTTCAGGACAACATTTGCCTTTCAACATTTGCCTTGGATTATCATATAACATGCATACCTTTTTGCCACTTTTGTCTCTGTATGTGAGCCCGAAGTAGTCTGTTTCTATGATGTCTAAGTGTTTTGTAACTTTGTCAAACACAACACTGCCATTGGAGCCTTTCTGAAAAACAAAACAGAAGTATTTGAAAGTTTCTGTAACACAAAACTCAGTAAGATTTATTCACATAGATCTGGATCACATTTTATGAAACAACTTACGACCAATTTGATCATAAATCAATTTTTTAAATGCTTCACTTAAAATTACACGTTTCAAATAAACGTGATTTCATTTCATTTTCTTATACATGTGATATTTCTGCACTACATGCACACATAATTGTCTACATTGAATGCTTAGGTGAAAGAAAGAGAACGATTTAAAAAAAATTGAAACTGATCGTAAGATGTTTAATAAAACAGGGCCCTGATCCACTGAAAAATGCAAGCATGGTGAAATGACCCCTTCACGTGTATTATTAAAATGGGACACAGGGCAATCTTGAAGTTTTTATCAAGAATTAAAATGATCATCTTGATTAATTAATCCTGTATCATTTATCATTATGTAAACACTGAAGCTAGTTAGTATTTCGTCTGCTTCAAGGTAAAGGTTTCAGCACTCTGACCAATCACTATCTTATTTTTACAGGTACAGCTATTAATAGATGCACCAAATTCAAAATTTGACAGTTAGGAATAAAAGTTTTGTTCTAGAAAGTATGGAAAATAAATACATTATAAAATTATTTTGATATATCTGTATAGAGTAATGTTTAGTATATTTCATGCCAAATTTGATGGTTTAAAAATGCTTTATTATTTAGAAATTTGCGACTTAACCTCTTCGAGCAGCATAATGAATAAAATGATCAGAAAAGTTTCTCTGGGGCCATTTTGGTTTTTTTCTACCCAACCCTGGCCTTTAAGTATACTTTGGCCATGATATTAATGCAATGAGATTCTCAGCCAGTAGCTCCGCATTCCAATCCTGACATGTCACTCTGATTAGATTAATTAGGGTATCTAACAATGGCAATGAACTTTCTGTGGTATAATTTCACTTTAATAAGATAATTGATTCACAGTTACTACTATACTGTATGCTGAGTTGGTCCCATTCCAAGTTTCCCACAGCAAGCCAATCTAATTTAAAACAAGTTTACAAAAACTAAAAAGACAAGATTTAGTTATGAATTGTTTACATTGTGTGTACTGTAGAGTGTAAACAATACACTAGATGAAAAGACATTTCAATTAGTTTAGTAGTGTTTCCCGAAAATGCAAAATGCTAAATTATGACAAGCTTATTTTCTTTTTTGGGGCGTGTGGGTGGGTGGGTGGGTGGGTTGGTTTGGGGGGTGGGGGAATTAATCGAATTTTATTGACAGGTTTAATGTTCCATTCACCATGCATAAACTTTTGTCCATCAAAAGTTTTCTGTCCTACCAATATGATAGCCAACAGGGACATTCTAAGAAGTTTTTGTTTTTATTTAAAAGACAAGAATTCTCGTACTACTTGTCTTACGTACATCACTGATGAAATGTATAATAACAGAAAGAGAAAAGAAAAAAAATATTGAACACACAAGTTCATGTTTAAAGAGCCATAAAACGAGCAAGACTCCGACTGCTAAGGCTTTGGTTTATTTATATGGTACCTAGGTGTTGAAACATAGGTTGAAACTTTGTTCATCTATAAATTCTTAATGTCTGGACTTTTGAAGTAACGGTCAACATATAACCACTTAACACAAAACTGTAAAACAGGAGTACAATACCCCATCAGGTAGGCTATAAACCTGTTGTGACACCAGTTGGCTGGGGTCAAAGATATACCACCTCTTATTCCCTACAGCAGGAGTTTACCCCAATAGGAACAGGACATGGTGACTGCACAGTAAATCCGATTAAGTAAATTTCAAGGAAATGAGCTAGTTGGTGTGTAAAAGTGTCTTTCAAAGAACTGAGCTATAAACATAGGCCATTTAAAGGGACACATGGCAATCTTGAGTTTTATTCAAACATTAAAATTTGCTCCTCAATTTACTTATCCTGCGTCATTTCGACTTTATTACTACTTGCATATGATTAAATAAACAAGAGGTCAATGACCTTGAAGCTCTACTGATTGATTTTGATTTCAGGAAGTAGTCGCTACTAACTTGTTTTTTGAAAATCTATTTTTAGCCGTGGTGGCCATCTCGAATTTACAGCCGACCTGAAATTTTGCTAGGATCAGTAAGACATCAAGAGCAACACTCCTGTGAAGTTTCATGAAAATCCGTCAAGTAGTTTCAGAGGTGTAGTCGCTAAAAGTTTTTATTATATAACTCTATGTAAACAAAGATGGCCACTGACAGCCATGTTTAATATTGAATCAAAATAATGTTCGACTCGGACAACCATCATGTCATGCTGATCATTTTAGAAAAAGTCCCATATCAATATCTCTTATAGTTTTCAAGAAGTAGTCGCTACAGACTTATTTTTTTTAAATCTATTTTTAGCTGTGGTGGCCATCTTGAATTTCTGGTCGATCTGAAATTTTGCTAGGATCAATAAGACATCAAGAGCAACATTCCTGTGAAGTTTCATGAAAATCTGCCAAGTAGTTTCAGAGAAGTAGTCGCTACAAGTTTTCATTGTAAACAAAGATGGCCGCTGACAGCCATGTTTAATGTCGAATCAAAACAATTTTTTAGAAGGACCAACATCATGTCATACTGATCATTTTAGAAAAATTCCCATATCAATATCACTTATAGTTTTCAAGAAGTAGTCGCTATAAACTTGTATTTTAAAAATCTATTTTTAGCTTTGGCGGCCATCTTGGATTTCACATCAACATGAATTTTTGCTAGGATCAACTAGACTTCATGGGCAACATTTCTGTAAAGTTTCATGAATATCCATCCAGTAGTTTCAGAGGAGTAGTCGCTACAAATAAAAGTTTACGGACGGGCAGACGGACGAACAGACGGACGACGGACACCGCACCACGGCATAAGCTCTGCTGATCTCTGATCAGTAGAGCTAAAAAAATGAGATTTCAATTTTCTTCACTATCTCACCAATTTTTTAAATAGATTGTTGATGCACTATTATAAAAAGTTAGAAGTATGTAAAAATAATTTGCTTTGCACTATTCTAACAATTACTATTAATGATTGAACAAATGCAAGTGAAGAGAAAAACTAACGGGACGCCGTGAGTTTTTAAAAAATCAAGATTGCCGTGTGTCCCTTTAAAAGGTCAAGGTCAGCCAATGATCTAATTATGGTATTTTTGTATGAAGTCGAATTAATGGTGAATCATGATGACCTACTTTATGTACTCATCATTGTTGAATGAAAGTTTGAGTGTATACCAGTGCCTACCATTTAGCATATATAAATATTATTGGTTTATATACAAATGTTTAGTCTCCCTGCAGAAACACTGTAAACCAGAATGTCCATAAAATAGGCCAATGTCAGTGATGGAAGAACTGAGTGCAGGGGTGTCATTAAGAGGCGGTAGGCAAGGATTTCCCCCTGCTACTTTGACTGGTCTACCCGGATACTTATAATGAATACTTTCACTAGTATTTTCTACTATGGTATCGATCAAATGACCTGGCCACTCTGCTTTGTGGGCCGCTTACTTCAATAGTTAATGACACTCCTGACAGTGTTTCGAAGTCTGAAGCCTGTATCTCAGTGTTTTTTTCTATACATACCGTTACAATTGGGAATTTTACCGTGATTCTTCATAAAACTGGGGAAAAATGTATTCATTTAATATTTGTGTCTTTAATATATTTTTTCAGAACACTAAGGTCAGCAGAGGCATTTAAAAGTGTTTTATTCTCAGTACTTGTCACACTAATGCTTCTTTTTTTCCAATTGGGAATTTTTGTTTCAAAATTGGGAAAAAAAATACCAGGGCTTTTTCCCACAAAATTGGGAAGAGGCCCAGGCCTGTCCATTTTGGGAAAAAAGAACGCGCTTATTTCTCATTTTGGGAAAAATACAAGATTTCATAAATTAAGTAAATATGACATTAATATACTTTATTTATATTGTCATCCATTATTTACCATAATTATAAACTTTTCTAAGTCGGAATTTACTAAGCAGACAAAAACACATTGCAGAATTCATGCTTTTTCTTAAATTCTGAGATACTACTGTTTTCCGATTGGGAAATATTTCTGCCACAGTTGGGAAAAAAAAGTCAAATTTTCAGTTGGGAAGAGGCCCTTTACAGGCCTCTGTTATATAAGGTAAAAAAGCCCTGAATACATGTTTTGGCATTGGGAATATAGCCCAATAACGACTATAAAAACAGCCAAAAAAAAACACTTTATCTAATAGTATCACCAATTCTAACATGGTTTATTAAAATACTCAATGTTGATTAGTTATTGGGGGTGTCTGAAAAAAGCTATATAAACCTCTGACGTCATGTACGTCAAACGTTAAGACGTCATTTTAAACGCCAAAAAATACGCTAACCATTGAGACATCCTTTTAAACGTCAGATGCAAAACTACAATGCAGTGAAATGCGTTATTTTAAGTGACGCTATTTACAACACATTTTAATATAGGATCATTTGATGTTGAGAGATAGGCATAAAATGTAAGTTGTGAGAATTTGTTTGTATTTTGTGCAATCTCTGACAAAATGGTTTTCATGATACATAAAACTCCATGTTAGATAAGAAATAAAATATTTCCATGCCAGATCAAAACCTGCTGTTTGGGACTTGGTATCGATGAACTTCAAGTCCCGCCCACCAGGTATTGATCTGGGACAAATTATAAACCCGCTAGAAATATTTCTTAAATAGTGTCCTCAGCGATGATATTTTGTAAGATGACAACAAAAACTAAGCGTGACCGTAAATAACATTCACTGAAGCATAATATTCCTGTAGCCATCTGGGCACGCTTCAGCTGCCAACAAAACGTAAACAAAGGCTGATCGAGTTGATCAATTGCATGCTTTTAAAAAAAATAGGGTAGGTCGGTAGCCATTTTTTCTTTTTGCTTTTTTTTTTTGAAGCAAGATATTGCGAGATTCTACATGTATTTATCGCATAAACCCCATACAAGTTGATGATACAACTGAAAGTTTCTCTGTGATATCAGTTTACCTCGATATATTGTGATAAAGTTTAGAGCCGCCCCAGAGAGAGGGAAAGGATACATATGAATCCGGGAAAAATCTTTGTTCAGGAAAATTTAAAAAAAAATGATTTTTTTTCATAAAAAGTTTTAGGTCAGCCCCTTAAAAATAGGGTTGGTAGGGCCACCGAAAACACAGGCTGTTGGTTTTTTTGGCCTATGTAAAAAGGTTTCAGTTAAGAACTGCATTTGTATTGTTATTAACGGCTCGTCAAACATTGTATGTCAGGGGATGAAATATAGGACGAGTGGCATTGACATGTTACTCGTCCTATTTAGGATGTTTACTCGTCCTGCTCTGATTGTAAAAGATCACAAAGTAGTCAGATACCATCATTTAACACTATTATATATAAATAAAACAAAGGGAAACATCATAATGTGTTGTTTTTTTCTTTATACAAATCAATGAAAATTACGAATCTTTGACGAGTATTATAGATGACTATATTCATATTCTATAGTTAACTACAGTATGATCATGGCCATTATTCCCCTTCCTGAAGGCCCTGGCTCCAGTCACCTAAAAGCTGACTAGTATACTATTTGTATAACATCAAATACCGTATTGTTCGCGCTCCGTGAAATTAGAATGGATGCCGCATTTTAGAATGTCCCAAAACGGAAATGCGGCTGATTTAAATTGCAGTTTATCGCTGAATAAACAGAGTTGCGACTATTTACTGCATTTAATCGCTTAATAAACTATGTAAGAACTATTTTCTTTGTTGTTTTCTACTGAAATGTTACTCGTCCTCTCGGACGACTGATTCATGGGTTTCACTGGTCCGGATTTGAATTTCACTCTTCAATACGAGCGGACGAGTGGAATTTTCGTGCCCTGTTTATTTCAAGCCGCTAAAGCGGGAGGGAAAGGATACGTAGCAATTCCGGGAACTTTGCAAACAGATTCCTATATTTCTGGGCTCGATGTTAAGGACTATTCACCTGCCCCGGGGCAGGTGAAACTTGGCTTCGGGCAAGTAAAGTCTCAAAGGCTCAATCCCGTCAGGCAACTTCAAAACTGAGAGACCATAGAATATGAGAAAATATAATTTAAGAAACCCATCACTCTTTGCAGGTTTCTGATACTATTATTGTTGTTACATTGTAACAGCTTTTAGAATTCTCAGAAAGGTGCTGTGAGAGTCATATCAGTAAGTGGTCTAATACTCGTGAAGTCTCAAACAGTACTTATATCCTTATAACAGAAAAGCTTCGGGTCTAAATAATTGGGCAACCAGCAAACTGGCATGGGCAAGTAAATTTCAGAGTTAACTGGGGCAAGCTGTCCGTAAAGTTAACTTCGAGCCGTATAGTTCTATAGGAGGATAGACTCTGATACACTCTGATACACGGGACTGCCCAATTACACCCGATCCGATGGACAAGGCTAAGGAAAGTGTATTGCCAAAGGACAAACTAAAGAAATTCAGTGAGGTTTGAACTTTTTGGTCATTGCTTACACTTGTACATGTATATGGAACATTTTACCCAGCTGATTTTTTGTTTCTTTTGCTGAATATCGTTTAAATGTATAACTTACATCAATTGCTTTTGGCTCGAAAGTGCTCCCATCAAGGAGAGCAATGCGACACACAACCATTTTTCTGTACCAAGTGGACCGTTTGGTCACTTGTCCGTCGTCCTTCTCGCGCGATTTCAAAGTCGACTGGCTGCTTGCCCTGCCACTATCAGCTGTTATAACACTGGATCGCTGCAACAGACAACACAATTGATTACGATAATGCACAAGGACATCTTGTATTGTCTCGCTCTGATGATAGATACTGTATTTCCTCTATTAGTAGCGCCTTCCCTAATAGAAGCGCCCCCACCTGTTTTAAGAAACCTTACCGTCTTCAAAAATCCAAAAGTTCCTAAAAAACACACAATTTTTTCGTCTTTATCGCTAATGGTTTTGATTACGGGAGTTTTTTTACCACGACACCGGTATGGTCTATGACATAAACCTTAAAGTACTATCATCATCAATACAAATTACCGCTTTTATTAATCTCCTTTCTTTCAATTTGTTATTTAGTTTATCTTTTATTATTATTCAATTTATACGCAACCAACCCGTGTTGTAATCGTAAAGTTCGAAGGATACTGTATCATACAGATGCAGAGTGATGACTATTGATATAATACTCAGTATATTGTTAGGTTTAGGTTTAGTCAATACCGGTGTCACAGTAAAAGATCGCCATACAGTAATTCTAGAAGGAAACAGTCGGGAAAGGAGATGAAATATATTGAAAATTTGAACCATAATTGTAGCGCCCCCTTCGCACTTTGCATACATAGCGCCCGGGCGCCTATTAGAGGAAATACGGTATATACTGCCGTTTAGAGTATATATCTGGACAAAATCTCAATGACTTCAGATATTGTGTAAACCTCTAGGACGATGTCCAACACAGTATACCTACATTTTGCAAGCAATGAACTGTTTGTCTATTTCAATCTACTTTTAGAACATACCGTCACTGAGATTGAGCCCTATCAGGGCTTTTTTCCCCCTACATATTCCCTTAGCAAAACAGACTACCTTCCACACACCCCCCCCCCCCACCCACCCCACAACCTCTTTGGCTGAGAAAATTCCCCCATTTTTGCTTAACATTATTTCCCCCTCTAACTTTCTCAACATTATTATGTTTGGGATACAGTTTTATCTAAAATGCACCTCTTTTGCATATTTGCACACCCAAATCTATCTTCAATTTCTGCCTAATACACTGTTCCCCCAATATCTCTAAATTGCATTTTTTTTCCCCCTTCAACTCGACAATTGCACTTTTTCCCCCCTATTGAAGGGCTTGGGCCTCTTCTCCTATTTCCGAAAAAAAGCCCCGAGCCTATTAATATGATGTACCACAATACATAATGCATATAATTTATAAAGCACCTATCAATGTCTACCCCCTACCTCTCCCCACAAAGAGGTGTGGGAGTGAGGGTGTCGAAAAAGAGTCCGAAATAAAAAGCGTTTTAGGCGAAATATATAGACAGGGAATGGAATTCAACAGGACAAGGAGATATTTCATCCTGATAATAACTCCTACGTGGGATGGGAATTAGACAATCAGTGTACATTTTCCCCTTGAGACAGTATTCTAAGCCTCAAAACATCTACTTTTCCTATACAGGGAGGGCCAGGTATGAATCTCTCCCAACCACAACTTAAGACAGGCTGGCAATTCTTACGAAGTATTATGATTAAGAACATAGAAGCTCTCATTTAAAATCTCACTATTAAGTTACAAGTATATTCCGTACACTTAATCATAATATGTTTAACAACTGTCCTGATTTTACAATAGTCAGAGGTATTTACAATTTATTCGGTTTAGTCAGCCAACATCAAATAATCCAGGCTAACAACAGAGCAGAGGTATTTACAATTTATGCTGTTTAATGAGCCAACATCATTAATTTAATGTACATAAACAGACACACATACATGTACAGACACCGTTCAATGCACATCCATCCATATACAAGTACATGTAAGACTGACAGTTTTAACTGCCACAGGGCACTTCCCGTACATCAGATGAAATCAATAAGTATGAATTATCTTTAAATCTCATTGGTGATTGTGACAAATAGTACAGTATAAAACATAGTACAAAATACACATCCATTTCATGGGTTTTATATTAATATTATTACATACACGAGATAAGAGAGAAAAAATATCTACAAAAAATAAAGTTGTAATGAAAGAATTGAAATGGGAAGAAGGGGACACGTTTTACTGTGTTGTGACAGAATATCAAGCTTCACCCAAATAACATCTTCCAACTGGCAAAGCAATGGGCTAAACAGAAATATGAATTACAAATTCTGTAAGTTATGTGGATAGGGAACAAGTATTCCCTACCTCAAAGGTCACACCAACGCGACTTAAAAAGTTCCCTAGATACAATCAAATTTAATGAACACACCATTCTACCAGGGCCTAAAGAGCCTTTGAGAAGCTTTGAGAGCAGCATTTGTTTTGATCTGGCCGAAAATTAGGGCGAAGCGGTAATCACTTATTCGGAAGCTTTGAGCTAGTCATGGCTGATTTTGCCCTCCAGGTTGAAGCCTCTGAGGAGGTTCTATATAAACAATTCTTGAAAGGGTGGCGGAGAATCTGCAGAGACAGGGTCAAGATTTGTTGATAATGCACACAATCAATTTTAATCATTCATACAGCTCTGATTACTGGTAAGATCCACACAGACGTTCAAGATCTTTAATATGCAACAGATATTGCTCTCCCGGGCTTTCCACCCGCTCCGAATGAGGGCATACTTTCAAATTAAGGTACTGTAGAAGGGCATAAAAATTCCGTGACATGCATGGCCTTCTCCTGGACCTCTGGGATGAGAAGCAAGTATGCTAACCACTCAGTCTGGGCATCAATTACCGTATGCAGGTGTGCAACTATGCTTGGTGATTGGTCGAAAAAATGTGCATTGCCAATGTTGTAAAGTTTGAGGATGAAACTGAACTTTAGACGATAAACAAATGAAGTAAACCATGAGGACAAATTGTGGTCAGACGAGACTTGAACCCGGGACACTAGCTTACAGACCAAAAAAGCAAACCAGGCCACCCAGTACCACTCTCCTCTCTATTTTAACTTTTATCCAGCTCTTGCGATCTTTCCACACGGCGGGGCCGATTTCCAGCATTTAACAAATTATCTGAAAAAGTGCCGCTGGTACGGGACTCCAACCTGGTACCCCTCGCTTATAGGGAGAGCGCTCTACCAACTGAACTAACCTGGCCAATATCACCACACAAACAGACCAACTACACAAACTATTAAATTAAATTATCTGGTATCTAATATAGTTTTCTGTTATGTAGTTCTTGCAAAGATCAAACAATATGTATACAAGTGAAAACAATGCTCAAACAAGGAGCTCAAATGCTTACTAATAATAATTCATTCTAATTGCCTAATCACAGGTGCGCGGATAAGATTTCTGGTAAATATTTTATGTCAACACCGTTAAAACTTTGTTTTCAATTATTTCTCAACTCAACTATATACGTCGATACACAAATTTATTTAATAAAGTTCTATTTGTTGTTTATACAAGAAGCCAACAACTCTCCCTTTAACAAATTCACACCTTGTAGTATCGACACACTTTGAACTGACCGGAGGCGCAATAATCATGGCTGCCGCCAGATTACATTTGAATCAAAAGTAGGTCGTGCTATTTTGCAACGACATGGGATACCGACACAATGACTCAACACAAACCGCCGTTGTGGACAATATAACTTCAATTTATAATCAACATACAAACCTGTACTTATGTGGTTATATCAATATATGAGTATTCCAGTGAATTTATAAACGAGGAATTTCCGTGTCTTGGAGTTTTCGTATGTGACATCATGCAAAATTACCCAGCGTTCCTTCACACACGGCTAAAAATAGCGACAAGGTAGGCTTGTCACAGGTAAACAAATTCCGGTACGATTGAGTAAATATACAGGTAAGGCACGTCTCAAAGTTATCGGCGCCTTTTGAAATTATGGGCGTTATCACAGGGCCATACATAAATCACAGTGTTATTAGCGTGTTGAAATATTGATCACATATGCCTACGAGGGCTGATCTTGGGGTCCGATATAGGGCAGAGTTTTTGTATAAAATAAAAAAAAAAGGGTTACGGGGTAGTTAGATTTCAGCATTTTTGCAACATATATAGTACATACATATAGTTAATAGGATTGGAACGAAAGGAACACAAATAAAGATTTGGAGCAAAACCTAAGCTGAAAATGCATGCAGTCCACACACCAAAAAAACAAAAACAAAAAAAATGCAAACTTCCTTTAGATGTGCGAGTGGTGTGTGCAGTGGGTAGTGGGTGCATTAAGGAGGGTCTCCCAGGGGTTTGTGGGGAAAGGGAACATGACCATTTATTTTTGGGGAACAACGGAACATTGTATTTTATTTTGGGGGAACATTGGAACATATTTTTGGGGAACAAAGCAAAATATTGTTGGGGAACAAGGGAACATTGTGTCATATATTCAGGGAACAAGGCAACATGGCCCCCTCCCCAGGAGGCTCATTATGCCCTTCATATAATTTGGAGCGAGTGGGGAATATGCTGGGATACTGGTATTATTATTATTTATTATTATGTTAATGTAATTGTTTAACGTTTTCATGCAGGTATAGTCCCCGATTGAACGAAATATAATACTGTATATGAAACTGGGATTAAACGGACCTAGGGTAATCCAGTGACGTAATAAATCACCGTATAATCTCACCTTACTTTACGTAATAAATCACCGGGTAATCTCACCTTACTTTTCGTATTAAATCACCGGGTAATCTCACCTTACTTTACGTAATAAATCACCGGATAATCTCACCTTACGTTTCGTAATAAATCACCGGGTAATCTCACCTTACTTTTCGTAATAAATCACCGGATAATCGCACCTTACTTTTCGTAATAAATCACCGGATAATCTCACCTTACTTTACGTAATAAATCACCAGATAATCTCACTTTACTTTACGTAATAAATCACCGGATAATCTCACCTTACTTTACGTAATAAATCATCGGGTAATCTCACCTTACTTTTCGTAATAAATCACCGGATAATCTCACCTTACTTTTACCAGGAACTTCAATAGACATGTATAGCGTATTTGTTTGTTTGATTGACGTTTTACGCACTTTTTAGTACATGTTAGGCCATATCTATGACGGTCGATTTTTTTTTTGTGATAGAGGCAAACCACCCCATCAGAGTTTAAAACATTTTTTAAGTGCTTCCAAAATGGATGTGAATTCATTTAATACATTTTAAAAGAAACAACCATTCTGATTAAATGGGTGTTTAAGTAAAACGATCGAAACACTGTATGACCGTGGTTCTTAATATTAGACGCATGTTTGGAATACGTTTCATCATGAACTGTTCCACAAGAAAATACATACACATATAATACTCATGATTTTTAAAAGTTTAGAGTATATGTAGTAAGTTGATGAGGTACACTTGATGTAGGAGCTATATTTAGAAAAATAAGTCAGTGACCTAAAAAGTACTATAAGGTAAATGGTCAAGTATACATTGTGCACAGGAATGAAAACAAGCAAACGTGCAATCAAAATTAAAGTACATGCTGGGGATTTTAATTAATTAATGATGTAAACCAAGTAAGACTTAACTTTTTGATGGGCACTGGTTCAAAGGTTCCGGTTCGAACAATCATGAATAACATAGCAAATGTCATATCCAAGAATACACGATTGAATCAACAAATCTTTTGGGAATTCATATTGACAAACGCCTATCATGTAACAAACCAATAGACGCGGTTTACCTATTTTTTTTTTTATTTTTTTTTTTTACCTCAAAACAAATTGCTAAAAGAAAGCTTAAAACAGTTTAGACTACGGATGTCTTATCTGGGGTTAAGGTCAACCGTGAAATTATAAATAGAACAAGCTGCTCGGATTATAGTCCTGACAAAATGTATGATACCACCTCAAGTGCTCAATGGCAAGATGTGTTCTATAATCACACAGTTTTACATAATCAGTCATCTAATTTATATCGCAAAAATCTGATACACTAATAAATGACGATTTACGCAGTCCAAGGTCACTTATAAATAATTTATTCAGTCCCTCGTTTTCTGTCAACTTTCGTTTTTAGCTCTACTGGCCAAGGACCAGCAGAGCTTATGGGATGCTGTGTTGTCCGTCGTCCGTCGTCTGTCTGTCGTCTGTCTGTCGTCCGTTAACTTTTCTTCAAACGACTTCTTCTCAGAAACCGCTTGGCTAATTTTGACCAAACTTCACGTGGATGATCCTTAGTTAAATGCTTTTTAGATTTGTTAAAATTAGGTCAATGCTACATCCAAGATGGCTGCCATTACCATATATGGTCGAAACCTTAAAAAATCTTCTTCTCCAGAACCGCTGGACAGATTTCAACAGTTTTTCTTTTAAAATGATCGCCAACGCCTAGACTATCAAGTTTGTTCAAATAAAGTCCCCGGGGTCAAAAATGGCCGTGCCTCGGGGGTCCAAAATTTGTATATTGAGGTTTTGCATGTTTTTCATATAGACATATAGGAAAAAACTTTAAAAAATCTTCTTTTCTGAAACCACAAGGCACAGAGCTCTCATGTATTACATGTAGCATCAGCTTATGGTCCTCTACTAAGTTTGTTCAAATGGTGACCCTGGGGTCAAATTTGTCCCCGCCCCGGGGGTCACAGTTTTACATAGACTTATATAGGATTTTTTTTTTAAAAATCTTCTTATCGGAAACTACAAGAGCCAGAGGTTTGATATTTTGCATTTACTATAAGCTTATGGTCCTTTACCAAGTTTGTTCAAATGGTGACCCTCGGGTCACTTTTTGCCCCGCCCCAAGGGTCACATGTTTTACATAGACATGTATAGGGAAAAACTTAAAAAATCTTCTTCTCTGAAACTGCAAGAGCCAGAGGTTTAATTTTTTGCATTTGCTATAAGCTTGTGGTCCTCTATCAAGTTTGTTCAAATGGTGACCCAGGGGTCACATTTGGCCCCACCCCGGGGGTCACAGTTTTACATAGGCTTGTATAGGGAAAAACTGAAAAAAATCTTCTTCTCTGGAACCACATGGCACAGAGCTCATATGTAATACATGTAGCATCAGCTTATGGTCCTCTACTAAGTTTGTTCAAATGGTGACCCGGGGGTCAAATTTGTCCCCGCCCCGAGGGTCACAGTTTTACATAGACTTATATAGGATTTTTTTTTTAAAAATCTTCTTCTCGCCAACTACAAGAGTCAGAGGTTTGATATGTTACATTTATTATAAGCTTATGGTCCTTTACCAAGTTTGTTCAAATAGTGACAATAGTGACCCTGGGGTCACATTTGGTCCCGCCCCAAGGGTCACATGTTTTACATAGACATGTATAGGGAAAAACTTAAAAAATCTTCTTCTCTGAAACTGCAAGAGCCAGAGGTTTAATATTTTGGTGTTGCTATAAGCTTATGGTCCTTTACCTATTCCTCTATCAAGTTTGTTCAAATGGGGACCCTGGGGTCACATCTGGCCCTGCCCCGGGGATTCACAGTTTTACATAAATGCTTGTAGAGGGAAAAACTGAAGAAAAAAAATCTTCTCTGGAACTGCAAGAGCCAGAGGTTTAATATTTTGCATTTGCTAAAAGCTTATGGTCCTTTACCAAGTTTGTTCAAATGGTGACCCTGGGGTCACCATTTTTTTTTTAATTTTTTTTTTTTTGAAATATCTTCTCTTTTTTTGAAATGTTTTGCATTTTTTTTTTTTTTTTGCAATTTGAATTTTTTTGATTTTTTGCAATTTTCTTCTTTTTTTTTTGCATTTTTTTTTTTTTTTTTAGCTCTATGTTCGACCAGTCGGACCAGTAACAGAGGTGTTCTTGATTTAGTTAAACATGCTATATGTTGCCTCGTTGATACGGTTGGGCCTTCATTTTTCATCTGATCTTTACCAAACTTTACCAGATTCTTTAGTTATGGCCTTTGATTTAGTTAAAAAGTTGTTTTTTGCCCGAAACTTTCAAAAAAACGTAAATGGCAGTCACTCACTTCATTGATGTTATAAGAGCCATGTTAGCCAGTAGAGCGTCCACAGGCCCTCTTGGGCCTCTTGTTTCAAGAGTTAAATCTATATCACGTATGATCATAAGAACTTACATATTTGTCTTGTGGTGCATCATCTTGTAAGTTTTGTCTTAATACATAGCCGAGCATGGTGGGATTGAAACCTTTTTAGCTCTTTCTTTTCTTTTTTTTTAAATATATTTTCCTTTTTTTCCTTCTTTTTTTTCAAATATATTTTACATTCGTTTTTTTAAAGAGATGCACTAATTTCAAACAAATGTATTTTAAAGGGCTCTAAAAAAAAACTTGAAGAAAGCTGAAAGAATTATCAAAATGCCATGAAAAATAAAGGAATTGTACCTATTGAAAATGTGCAAAGAAACATCAATGGAGGCGGCCATCTTGGAACAATGAAGTCATCGCGTCTTTTTACCATATATGGCATACTGACAAAAAAACAAAACAAAGAAAATCACTGCAGATTGATTAAAAATAAATATACAAATGTAAAAGGTATACAGAGAATGCTTATTATTCATTTGCAGTGAATTTCTTTGCTTTAAAAGGCGTTTTGTCAATATGCCATATATGGTAAAAAGGCGCGATGACGTCTTCGTTCCAAGTAGGCTGCCTCCTTTTATGGACTTTGCAAATGTTCATTAGGTCGTATCTCCTTTATTTTTCATGGTATTTTGATAATTATTTCAGCTGTCTTCACGTTTTTCAAAGCCCTTTTAAATAAATGTTGTTTGATAGTGAATCAACCCCTTTAATATGTTTTACATTATTTGTTTTTATTTGTATCATCTTATTTTTGTTGTACATAATGCATTTCTTCTGAGGATCATTATGATTTTGGATTCATGCCAAATTTATTATTATTATTATTATTATTATTATTATTATTATTATTATTATTATTATTATTATTATACATTTTAGATGCAGCAGTATACTGTATTACTGACGATCTCAATAAGTATACCACAATGTACTTTCTAGTTCATATGTCTACAGATAACTATTTACACATTATGGCGTTTTTTCTTTAAACAAAAAACACCTATTATATATATAATCACTCGTATCTGCGGGTCGAGTATAATTAATATCTAATACGAGAAACCTTTGACAAACTCTTTCAAAGTACAGGAAATTGAAAAAATAAACGCTTGATTTTGGCGACATTCTCTTCTAATCTGTTATCAACACACTTATCGCATTTTTCTTCCAGTCAAATGGGCATGAAAGGATGTAGGAGCAAAGCGCGACCTTTGAAAGCGTTGGTAATAACCGCAATATAAAAAAGCTTTTGAAACAACACGTTGAAGATTACAAAGACAGCACATTGAGTGGCCTAAATTGGGTATAATTGACAAATAGTTGGACCGTTCAAAAATGTGTAAAATAACGACCAGGGCTTTAAGTATTGAATATAATTTATTACAGAAACCAGCCCATATTATTTACATGTCTAGTTTTAAAATGTAGAGCATTAAAGATGTTTTGTAAATTTTAAGTAGTGTAATCCTAAGAAGGACCTTTTTATTACACTCGTATTTGTCTTTTAGCATATAGGCAGTATTTTTTTAGTTCAAATATTTCGTATTCAAAGACTGTGACCCCTTACCTCGTATTGCATGCCAAGACGCACTTATTCGCCATATTTGTACATACGAGTATGTATGCAATTGACATTCCAGAGCATAATATAACGTGTCATGCCCTTAACGGTTTATTTTCATGCTGCTCTGGCTTCTGTCAATCCACTGCATACTTGCTTTGATGCTTTATATACGTCTGATTTTCGTTATTCATATATACATGATCATCTCGGTTTTTACTTATATTGCCTTTTAATGTTGCCAAGTTTGAAGGATAAAGCCTGGCAGGAATTTCTTTACTGACACAGTCCCGTTACACTGGGATGACAATAGGGTAAGAGGGAGGTTTGGTGCTTCGTGGAACCTGGTCTTGAATTCATCAACCAATCTTGAGAATATTCTTAGACTTAAGCCCAAGTATGTACATATCAATCACAAATATTTCTAAAAGTGTAAAGGATAAACATTCATTAGAAGCTGCTATTTATAAATATGATAACAACTAATCAATTGCAACTTCATACGATTGTTTATCTTTGAAGGTCCTGAGAATATTTGTGAAAAAAATTTGAGTACTTGAGCTCAAGTCTAAGAATATTTTGAAGAATGGTTGGTGAATTCCAGGCCTGGTTTAAACCCCCAGCGGCCCCATTGCCACTGATTTTGGTTCTATGTGTCTTTATTGTAGCTGTTTGTTTTGAGTGCGTGTTTTTGACTGACTGTGTTCTGTGACTGCTTAGTTTCTTATACCTACGTGTAAAGAAACGAAATAAGCTCAAATAAGTATAGTAGTATTAGTTGGCTGAGGTAAATATTAATGGTTTAAACGAGCATATTTGTTTTACTTATATTGCCTATTAATGCTGCCTTTATTTCTTTATTTACACTGTCCCGTTTAATTGGGATGACAGTAGAGTAAGTGTGAGGTTTGGTGCACCCTAGAACCTGGTTTAAACCTCCAGCGGCCTTTTTGCCACTGACAGTTCCAAGACGGTAGCCCTACTGTCAACCCTTTTTGTGTTGGTGACATCATATGCCTTTATTATTACTATTGGCAGTATTGCCATTCTTGTTTGTCTTTTTGCGTGTTTTGGGGTTTACTGTGTTCTGTGAAAGCTGCATTTCCTGTTCGACTTTTATACTTACTTAAATAAAAAGAAAATATTCATTTAAAAGTGAAGATTGTGAATAATTTTACGACATTCCAGAGAAAAAACAGCAACTACAAGACTTACGCAAGTGTATGCTATCCTTTAAGAAGAAAGTAACTTATAAACTGTAGAAGGAAGTCATAGGTTGCCTTCTGACTTGGTGTTCTACACGGTACTTCAAGATAAATGCGGAGCTTAGCTCTTGCTATATGTGTATTAGCTCGTGCTATGCGTGTACGCAATTGCTGTTCCACTGATCTCAAGTCTAAATGCAACATGTTTCCAGAATGACGGATTGAATTGATAATACAGTAGAAGCATATACCCGTATGAAATTATTGCCTATATATTGGCTTCATACCTTTTCATTATGCATACACACTTACGACTTGTATAAATTAGTGCCTTCACATGGTTTGTATCATTCTATTATCCTTTATACAGACATTATACACCATTATATATATGTATCAGATGTTTTGAATTTAGATAATAAAGTCCTTAACTTTTATACATAAAATCATTATACACTATTCTATATTATTATGTATCAGATGTAATGAATTTAGCTGATAAAGTGCTTCGGGAATAAATTCGAGAATAAACAGGTCCACCGATGACAACGATTGTTAAGGTTTAAATTTATCACCAGACGTAATTTCTTTACCCGAGCAAGTAGTATGACAGTTTTATAATCCAAACGTTACATGCATCGTTCGGCGTGAAATAAAACTTGCATATAGGCCCATCAAAATGATATACAAATTATGGAGCCATTTCAATTTGATTTATTAACTAGTAGTAGACTGGATCAAGGTTAAACTGATGGCTATTACTGTGGCTATACATTTTGCTTCTCGTATTCTTATAAGAACATAATGTCATTTGAAAACTGGAATTCTTCGGTATGTTCTTGGGCAAGACACTTTACCGTTTAGCCTCGTCCGTCTGATGGCGACGTAAATCGATAATAGAGTAGGACAGGATGCATTTTTCCACTATCTCTGGGGAGGCTCGAAATGACGCATTCTCTGTTGATGAGCCGTTTAACAAAACTTCACTTCCCTTTCAAATGTGTTGATGTAGAGTTGTTTATTACAATATCTTACAGAAAATTCACACTTTTTTGCAGATTTTGCTTGCTTTGTCCACACTATTCGACTGATCATATATACATATGCATGCCCACTGTAAACATAGGACTGCTATTCAAGATAAAATGGCAACCTCATGCGCAACATCTCGTTGAAAGCCCAAAAAATGACGGGATTGGCCGAGTTTTCACGACTGGATTGTTGCAACCTATGCATTGTACTATCTACAATGACACATAATCTAGACAATGATTTACTTGACAAATAATTATAGATCAGAGTTGTGTCTGCTTATGCTCTTCATGATATCTGCCATTTTGCCGAGGTTTACATTGTATTAAAGACAGTCAACCTCCATTATTATAATGAGTGTATTGTTTATCATTCTTGTTCAAGAACGTATATTACTACATTTGCATGAGCTTGACATTTGTTTTTTGATTTTACATCTTCTGCTTTTAATATTACAATTTGTTTTTCAACAAGTTATACAAATACATTTTCATGAGCTTGAATTTTTATTCTTTATTTTCATCGTCTGCTTTATTTCAACGTATTTTTCAACAAGGCATATAAATACATTTCCACGAGCTTGAATGTTTTCTGTTTTACTTTCATAATTTGAAGGTATATAAATAACGCAACCACCAATAAATAGCTTGAATCTTTTATGTTCTGTTTTTCATTGTCTGTTTGTTTACCATTTGTTGTTGTTTTTTCAACAAAATATATAAATACATTTACAAAAGCTTGACTTTTTTTCGTCGTCTGCTTTATTACCATTTGTTCAAACATTATATAAGTACATTTGCATGAACTTCATGTTTTTTAACCGTAAGCTTTATTACAATTTGTTGTTCGACATGAGCTTAATTGTTTTTCATCGTCTGCTGTATTACCATTTGATGTTCTACAAGGCATATTAACACATTTGCATGAGCTTGAATTTCTTTTCTTTTTTTCATCGTCTGCTTGATTAACCATTTGTTGTTCAACAAATCAATAAATACATTTGCACGAGCTTAATCTTTATGTTTTATTTGTCATCGTCTGCTATATTACCATTTGATGTTTAACAAGGCATATACACAAATTTGCATGAGCTTGACGTTTCTAGTTTTTGTTTTCTTCGTTTCTTTGTTTTATAAGATTTATACATACATTTGCACAAAAACTTATTTTTATTTCTATATTGATTGCCACTGTCTGCTTTATTTCAATTTACCAAACTTATCTTATCATAAGTTCATCGAATCGAGTATAGACGGAATGCATATTTCATTTTACCATTTTCTTAATTTGTTTTAAACAGACGCGTTTGTTATATATAGTCAAGGGAAATCATAACGTAATCACAAAAGTATGCATGAATCATGTTAGCGTTACACACCTCAAACCTTTCCTTATATTACCAAAATGGTGGAAATTAAACTAGCCTGTATGTTATCTATATATGTTACATATATATATATATAGAGAGAGAGAGATATATAGATACATATATAAATAATGTGAAAGACTTTATTTATACAAGTCATACGTGTATATTAAGAAAATTAGTACTATAATACCTTCTTCTGAATACTCAAAACAAAAACAATCAATATATATATATTGTATATATACACAACAAGGATCAACCAAACAAACAGTTATATATACAAACTATAATTGTAAAGCATTCGTCTGGATGATACACAAAACAGTCAGTCACACATTCCTAAATATAGAACTTCGATGTAGGCAAATATATAAGTGCTTGTTTTGACGAATATTACAAAATCCCTTATATAATACAGTGAACTGTAATAATAAAGAAATGTTCTGATTTATAATTACTTGCTAATAAATATATAAATAATGACAGAAATACGTTACCGAAGTGGAAATATGAAGAGAACTCAATTATCCAAACTTCACATTGAATTTGTTAATCCGTTTGAAAACTAACCTTTCCACCCTAATAAACGTTCTTTAATATTGAGCGTTACGCATAAGGTCATATATATATACACCGCGAAATCCCATGCCATTGCAACAGTTAAGTGATGTATATCACAGGGGACGTCTCACAGTGTTTTGGACGCTAGATTCTCGCGATAATGATACATTGCCAATAGCTATAATTACACATGTATCTGAATCCTTTAACTGCAGTTATACACGTATTGTATGGTAATTACCGAAAACAGCTAATTCTTTTAAAACATATATTTGTGATCGAAAGTTGAGGTTTTTTAGATATATCACCTAATCGTCACGTAATCATCACCCTTCACCCCCAATAATCTAACAAGGGGTCCAGATATATTGCCATTCGTGTATTTTGTGTCTTGTATTTGTTATAGAGGGCCCCAAGGAAGATTAGTTTAAACTAGTTGGGTCACCCTCGATAAATAAAGGTTTATTTGTCTGCAACACACTTATACTGTGTTCTGTCTGCAACACAATTATATAATGTGTTCTGGCTGCAACACAATTATACAATGTGTTCTGTCTGCAATACAATTATAATGTGTTCTGTCTGCAACATAATTATAATGTGTTCTGTCTGCAACATAATTATATAATGTTCTGTCTGCAACAAAATTATAATGTGTTCTGTCTGCAGCATAATTATATAATGTGTTCTGTGTGCAACACAATTATAATGTTTTCTGTCACCAACATAATTATAATGTTTTCTGTCTGCAACATAATTATGTAATGTGTTTTGTCTGCAACACATTTATAATGTGTTCTGTCTGCAACATAATTGTATAATGTGTTTTGCCACCAACATAATTATAATGTTTTCTGTCTGCAACATAATTATATAATGTGTTCTGTCTGCAACACAATTATATAATATGTTCTGTCTGCAATACACTTATTAAATGCATCTATTGTATTAAATACAGCTATTGTATTAAATCTACTTATTGTATTATGCACCTATTGTATTAAATGCACCTATTATAATGTGTTCAGTCTGCAACATAATTATATAATTTGTTCTGTGTGCAACACAATTATAATATGTTCTGTCTACAACACAATTATAATGTGTTCTGTCTGCAACACAATTATAATGTGTTATGTCTGCAACATAATTATAATGTTTTCTGTCTGCAACATAATTACAATATGTTCTGTCTGCAACACACTTATAATGTGTTCTGTCTGCAACATAATTGTATAATGTGTTCTGTCTGCAACATAATTATATAATGTGTTCTGTCTTCAAAACAATTATATAATATGTTCCGTCTGCAACACACTTATAATGTGTTCTGTCTGCAACACAATTATAATGTGTTCTGTCTGCAACACAATTATAATGTGTTCAGTCTGCAACATAATTATATAATGTGTTCTGTCTGCAACACAATTATAATATGTTCTGTATGCAACACACTTATAATGTGTTCTGTCTGCAACACAATTATAATATGTTCTGTCTGCAACACACTTATAATGTGTTCTGTCTGCAACACAATTATAATGTGTTCAGTCTGCAACATAATTATATACTGTGTTCTGTCTGCAACACAATTATAATATGTTCTGTCTGCAACACACTTATAATGTGTTCTGTCTGCAACACAATTATAATGTGTTCAGTCTGCAACATAATTATATACTGTGTTCTGTCTGCAACACAATTATAATATGTTCTGTCTGCAACACACTTATAATGTGTTCTGTCTGCAACACACTTATAATGTGTTCTGTCTGCAACACACGTATAATGTGTTCAGTCTGCAACATAATTATAATGTGTTCTGTCTGCAACACACTTAAAATGTGTTCTGTCTGCAACACAATTATAATGTGTTCAGTCTGCAACATAATTATATACTGTGTTCTGTCTGCAACACAATTATAATGTGTTCTGTCTGCAACACACTTATAATGTGTTCTGTCTGCAACACACTTATAATGTGTTCTGTCTGCAACACAATTATAATGTGTTCTGTCTGCAACACAATTATAATGTGTTCTGTCTGCAACACACTTATAATGTGTTCTGTCTGCAACATAATTATAATGTGTTCAGTCTGCAACACAATTATAATGTGTTCTGTCTGCAACACACTTATAATGTGTTCTGTCTGCAACACAATTATAATGTGTTCAGTCTGCAACATAATTATATACTGTGTTCTGTCTGCAACACAATTATAATATGTTCTGTCTGCAACACACTTATAATGTGTTCTGTCTGCAACACAATTATAATGTGTTCAGTCTGCAACATAATTATATACTGTGTTCTGTCTGCAACACAATTATAATATGTTCTGTCTGCAACACACTTATAATGTGTTCTGTCTGCAACACACTTATAATGTGTTCTGTCTGCAACACAATTATAATGTGTTCAGTCTGCAACATAATTATATACTGTGTTCTGTCTGCAACACAATTATAATATGTTCTGTCTGCAACACACTTATAATGTGTTCTGTCTGCAACACACTTATAATGTGTTCTGTCTGCAACATAATTATAATGTGTTCTGTCTGCAACACAATTATAATGTGTTCAGTCTGCAACATAATTATATACTGTGTTCTGTCTGCAACACAATTATAATATGTTCTGTCTGCAACACACTTATAATGTGTTCTGTCTGCAACACACTTATAATATGTTCTGTCTGCAACACACTTATAATGTGTTCTGTCTGCAACACAATTATAATGTGTTCAGTCTGCAACATAATTATAATGTGTTCAGTCGGCAACTTTTCTTCCCCTCTATCTGTCTATGATTTAACGATATACATATACTGTAACACTATCTCTTCTTCTCTCTATCATTCTATGATTTAACGATATACACAAACTATAACACTATCTCCTCTTCTCTCTATCTGTCTATGATTTAACGATATCTTCTTTTCTTTGTCCTTTATTCTCTATACAACTGTAACGCAAGGCTATATATGTTTATATCTTTTAAAATGTCATCACATCTAATCTCAACTATACTCGTAAGGGAAGTTTAACCTCAAAAAAGCAAAACATTCAGCTATATTACACAGTATAGCAATCGTACTTTAACTTCTTCTTAATCGAGAGTTGTTTCATGGTTAACGGTTGATATTGGCCTACTATTAATTAAACAACGCAGCCACCAACATTAAATGGGCGGAAACGACCCTTGAAGAGTTTCACGTGATCCATATTGCGTTTACATAAAAGAGAGTCTGTGACGCTACCCACGCATGTGTCAACGGTTAATACATGGCATGTACTCGGATTATTTACAAATACTGTATGTCAAATATAAATACTTCTTCATAACATCTCTCCGAGATGATGACTGAATGATATTAAACGGTTAAACAATTAATGTCTGACTAAACGTGTGACTTCATCAGTTCTTGGCATATTCACTGTTAGTTAAAATGTTGTTTAATTCTGAATGCTACATTAAGTGTCAAAACAGGGCGAGAAAAGAAAAAAAAAACATTACAAAACAACAAAAAATAATAGCAAAAAACTACAAACATGTCGTTATGTTTGGATGTGAAACAGATCATATGACACGTAACACTTTCAACATGACGTTAAAACATATCTAGTTTGTATTTTAATAATATTGAATGCACCACTTGTATTGTCAGCTATAGTTGTCGCGAATGAACAATTTTGTATTAAATTAACCTATTGTATTAAATTGCACCTATTGTATTAAATGAACGTATTGTATTAAATGCACCTATCGTATTAAATGCACCTATTGTATTATATGCACCTATTGTATTAGTTTAAACTTATTTAATTTACATCGATTGTAACGAAAGCTCTATGAACTTATTTGAATTACTCTCGATGTCTTCCTGGGTACAACCAGTACTAAGCAAATGCAGATAAAGTGTCTTGCTCGGGGACACAACGCATATGGCAATGGCGGGGATCGAACCCACGACTTTTCGATCATGGGTCCAATGCTCTACCACTAGACCACAACGCTCTATCTAGTGCATTAAATGTACGTATTGTATTAAATGTACTAATGTATTAAAGACACCTATTGTATTACATATACATCTTGTATTAAATGGATCAACTGTATTAAATGTACCTATTGTATTAAATGCACCTATTGTATTAAATACAGCTATTGTATTAAATCTACTTATTGTATTATGCACCTATTGTATTAAATATACCTATTGTATTAAATCTACTTATTGTATTATGCACCTATTGTATTAAATATACCTATTGTATTAAGTGCATCTATTGTAAATGTACATATTGTATTAAATGCACATATTGTATTAAAAGCACCTATTGTATTAAATGTACATATTGTATTAAATGGATCAATTGTATTAAATGTGCCTATTGTATTAAATGTACCTATTGTATTAAATGTACCGATTGTATTAAATGCACCTATTGTATTAAATACAGTTATTGTATTAAATCTACTTATTGTATTATGCACCTATTTTATTAAATATCCCTTTTGTATTAAATACAGCTATTGTATTAAATCTATTTATTGTATTATGCACCTATTGTATTAAATATACCTGTTGTATTAAATGCACCTATTGTAAATGCACATATTGTATTAAATGCAACTATTGTATTAAATGCACCTATTGTATTAAATATACTATTGTATTAAATGCACCTATTGTATTAAATGTACATATTGTATTAAATGCACCTGTTGTATTAAATGCACCTATTGTATTAAATATATTATTGTATTAAATGCACCTATTGTATTAAATGCACATATTGTATTAAATGTTTTTAAATGGACATATTGTATTAAATGCGCCTTTTGTATTAAATGTATAAGTTATAGGTCCGGTTATGTGGAATGTACCTATTGTATTAAATGCGCCTATTGTATTAAATGTATAAGTTATAGGTCCGGTTATGTGGAATGTACCTATTGTATTAAATGCGCCTATTGTATTAAATGTATAAGTTATAGATCCGGATATGTGGAATGTACCTATTGTATTAAATGCGCCTATTGTATTAAATGTATAAGTTATAGGTCCGGTTATGTGGAATGTACCTATTGTATTAAATGCGCCTATTGTATTAAATGTATAAGTTATAGGTCCGGTTATGTGGAATGTACCTATTGTATTAAATGTCCGGTTATGTGGAATGTACCTATTGTATTAAATGTCCGGTTATGTGGAATGTACCTTTTGTATTAAATGCACCTGTTGTATTAAATGCACCTATTGTATTAAATATACTATTGTATTAAATGCACCTATTGTATTACGCACATATTGTATTAAATGTATAAGTTATAGGTCCGGTTATGTGGAATGTACCTATTGTATTAAATGCGCCTATTGTATTAAATGTATAAGTTATAGGTCCGGTTATGTGGAATGTACCTATTGTATTAAATGTATAAGTTATAGGTCCGGTTATGTCGAATGTACCTATTGTATTAAATGTCCGGTTATGTGGAATGTACCTATTGTATTAAATGTCCGGTTATGTGGTATGTACCTATTGTATTAAATGTCCGGTTATGTGGAATGTACCTATTGTATTAAATGTCCGGTTATGTTGAATGTACCTATTGTATTAAATGCACCAGTTGTAATGAATGTATCAAATGCGATCTTAGAAATATTTCGTTTGGAAAGTAAAACAAGAAGCAATTCATCCTGTATACACAGTGTTAAGGACGCAACAGAAACAATTGTATTATATAACCTTAATGTCCTATCACTAGACACTAAGAGTCACTTAAAACAATCTGAACATAGGTCAGACGAGATTTATTCCAATTAGTATAGGTTTACCACCACCAATTGCATATGAACCTCCGAGGTGTAGTCGAATGTAGTTCCTTTACTTTAGTAAAAAGTAATCTTTCCTTTTTTCCTTTTATGGAAATGGGCATGGTAAGGAAAATAGCCCATTTCTATTCGATTTTGTTGTTGTATGTATAAGAAGCGTATTGATAGTTTTACTGGATTATTGATGAAGATTTTCCAAATTTCGAATCTATGCATACACGGTGTGGGCAACTAACAATGAAGACAGCCGTACGTTAAATTGACCTATTTAATTTAGTAACTTGACAAACGATAACTTTCATACATGTCTTGTGAGCCCACCTTTTTTGGTTATATTTTTCAAGTGGTTTGTAACCGGAGGCCCCGGGTTCAATCCTCCGTGGTGCCACTGAGTTTCGTCGGTGTGTTCTTTCCCTTAGCCCCGTCCGTCGGATGGGGACGTAAACCCGGCGGTCCCGTGTATCGGTGTATCCTCCGAGCACGTTAAGGAACCATAGGAATCTATTCGATAATAAGAGTAGGGCACGTTTCCCGGATTCCTATGAATCCTTCCCCTCTCTCTTGGGCGGCTCTAAATAACCTATACTGTGTTGTTGAGTCGTTAGACAACATTCAATATTCAAGTGGAAAATTATTTTTCTAAAAAAAATGAAAATTACACTGCTGCATTACACTACATACTTGAGTTGAAGTTGCAGCAAATCATTAATATGTAGCATTTGGTCTCAGTTGGAAAATAACTGGTGGTTTCATACCTTAACAGGTCTTTGCACGCCCGGGTTAAAACACAAATTGTGACGCTTATGTTTTTTCCATTGTCTGGGCGATATATAAGTTATTCAGTAGTTAATTAACTGTGATAACCTTGAATCGCTTGTCATAAACACGACACTCCATATTCATGCTATGTTTACAAGTTTTCTTGGCAGGCCTTTTGTATTTTAGTCAGTGATATTAATAGTTTCTTTTTAGATGTTTTAGGTCTTAGTTTAAATGTTTTGTATTACACATGCACAGCATGTAAAAAGATTGGAACGAACAATGCATTATTGGATCTAAATATTGAGTAATTGTAAACAGAATGGGTTTTACGCAGCACCAATACAAAATGTTATATGGCGCCAACAAGAAAGAACATTTCATACATTCATGCCTTCCATACCCACTGGGAGTGAGGAAGTGTCGATTCTTACGGATGGCGGGAGGTGTACAGTACTGGTTCTACCCGGGAAAATTAGGTGGTCTGCCTCCACCACAAAAAAAGATCGACCGTCATATATAACCTTACATGTGTGAAAATGACGTAAAACACCAAACAAATCATTTACATCGAAATAAAACATATGCAGAATGGACTTAGAACCTTCTTAAATTCAAAAATGCGGAGTTGTAGAAAATTCTGTCGTAGACACCTTAGCCACGAACATTGTTTTCTACAACTTCTCATGTAGCGCCTGAAACAATACAGGGGTGTTGATGAAAACCTCCAATGAACATGACAAAACTGACAAAAAGAAAATGAATTAAGACGGATTTAGGCAATGGGGATATCGTCGACAGAAATGTTAAAGCTAATTACAATGACATCCAAGAAGGGATGGAGATTAATTTGACAACTATTTGAAATAAGAAATACAATTGTACGTTAATAATCCTATTTAATCATATCAGTTATAACAAGCAAGGTTTTACACAAGCGTAACATAGCTGCCGAGAGAAAATAGCATATATCTGGGTAGGAACTGGAAACAAAACAAAAATAACATAATAATAGATCAAGTCATGGCATAAATGTTGTCACGGAGACATAAACACGCCACCGTTTTTTCTTACCAGACACATTCTTCTCGATTTTTACCATCAGTTCTTCCTCCCAAATATTTTGAATCAAGGTGGGCGACCTCGCTTCTCTCTGTTCAAATACATTGACATGCCTAACATATTGATTACAATTCACCCTTATACCACGACGTGCTAGAAGTACACATCAGTATAGAAATACAATTGTTCACATGTAAGGGATACGTATGCGTTAGCGTGTGCATTACAACACAAATAAACTGTTCACTGCTACAATGTGTAATTATAAGATTGCGTTATCAAGGTGAAAAATGTAAAGGAACTGTTCATTGCTACCTTACCATGTGCAATTGTGAAAACCATATAAGAGTCGCTGCCGTTCCGGTAGCAGATCAAAGGGAAAACATATAGCAAATACAGCTCAAAGTTAGCAAAAATGGACATTAGAAAGAAAAAGCATATGCGAAGAAAAATCATAACAATAACAAACAAAACGAACATTAATAGGCAGAACAATCGCATACGAAGAGAAAGTTCAATTTAATATTACCCGGATGTTAATTGTTAACCTGTTTTGGCTATACATTTGTTTTTAAAGATAATGTAGGGAATATTTATAAATATGTTTATTTACTGCTTAATAATAGGTAAGAAAGTCAAAGAAACCGTATGAAAAATAAATATTTTGAAGAGTAATAATGAATTATATGATCAGTTAGGGTTTTGTATTATTTTGCAGCGATTTGCGTTGCTTTAATATCAATATTGTATATATAGTAATTCAGATCTATGACGTCATGGTTCTCAAAAAGGCGGCTCCCGTATTCGTTTTAGAACAACCTTCAAATGGCCATAACTTCTTTGTTTATTATTCGATTTGATAACTCTTTCAAAATTTTCCAACTTTTTCAAAACTCTCAGTAATACTGATTGTTTGACTGTATGCCTACATTCCCTTTAAAGAAACTAACCCTCCTAATAACGGTAAAATTATACCACAAAACCTTTTATCAAAACTCTGTTCAGGTTTATGTTATAATGTTTATGTGCCGATTAAAAGTAAAGGTTTATTTACGGGTTCCTAAAATACCCGTCACTGAATATGCGTAAAAACCATTATGAGTTGGTAACTCTTAATTTGACGCTCCAGTTTTGGGATTTGGCCTGGCTGGTTTAGAGCGCTTTATATTGCGTCTGTTGAGTTTGGATTCTCAAAATAGGCAAACTATATATATATCTCGTCGTTAAGAAACATATATGGGTATTGTTGGCGAGATAGGGACTTTAAAAACCGATTGTGAAATACTCGTACACACCATCGCGCCTGGTGAACCAACGATAATTATCCTACTCCTGGTAATCAAAGAGATACTGATGCCACCACCAACTACTCTACCGCCTCCCAGGGGATCCATCAAATGGAATAAAGTTTCCATTATATGACACCAATGTGAGGCAAATTGATACAACTAATGGAACAGGGTAAAGAACTTCCTAACGATCTGAATGTCGACCCACAATGCATTTCACTCGATCGAGGGTATTTTCTTGTTATTTATTGTCAAGTTTTAATTTCAATCATTCTATGCTTTTGTAGTTGTGTAACTAATGTATAGACCCTTCTAAGAAAATGAGTTCCACGTGCAATACGCATTTGCTGTATTGCTACTTCTGTAATTGAAATGCATGTCGGGGGCTCATCTCAAAACTGTTGTATGTGTTTCTGTATTCATACATAGTTACATTAGTTTCGCGTTCATTCCTTGATGTATTGTTATTTAGGATAATGCACGTTACGGATGCCATGTGCCTTCAGATGGAAACCAATGAGTTAAAAGCATACGCGTTACACTAATGGATATAACTGCGTTAACTTTAATACGAAATAACTTCCATCGTTGAGTTACGCTTCTTGTTTTAAGGGAACACACAGCAATCTCGAAGTTTTCCGTAAGCAGGGTCTCGATTTATTAATCCAGTAAAATTTTGCCTTTCCTGCTTGCAAGTAATTAAATACAATTTTGAGTTATCTTCTTATGGTATATAATACATAGGTTTTAATATATATTGATGCAATACAATCAACAGTTAGTAATACGCAAAAAAGGTGCTTTATACCATTCTAATTATTAATATTAGTGATTGAACAAATGCAAGTTATGTACAAAAATTAACGGGACGCCGAACGTTTTTAAAAATATCAAAAATACCATGTGTCCCTTTAAGAATGTATAGGTCAGAGTTCAAAGACGCTGTGGACACAGCTCATTTAAAGAATATATCTTGCATAGAAACACAAAACGGTGCCTGTCAGTAATAATAGTATAAAGTAAACGGAATAATTACCATAGGTGAAATGGGAAAGGGGCTTACAACCCTGTTCAAATAATAATGAAAATACTAATTTCATTATTTGGAGGAGCACTTTATACCAACTTAAATAAATAGATTCATGAACCGATTAGAGACTAGACATTTCGTTAAGAGGAAAGTTGAAAACTACCAGACCTCTTTGAACACTTTTAAAGTTTTGAATTTTTCACAATGTAATTTTAAAAGTAGCCAATTTAAAGAGTTGTGGCCTGTTTGTGTATACTTAACACATGAACATTTGTTTTTTTCTTTTCCTTGTTTATGTGTTTTTTTTCCCACCAAGATAATACATTCTCCACACATGAAACACACACTTATATATTTAGGTTATCTTCTTTTTTCTATAATTATGTGTCTTCTTTTTTTAGCCCCAAGATAACACAATTTGTAGCATGATATCATTTGTGTTTATCTGAGTAAACCTCTGAAGCAGTGAACCAGCAGGTTGTAGTTAATAATTATGGTGGCCAGTCCTGCCAAATCCTTGGCCTATTCGCGTACGAAGGAGTAGTCTATTCTATTCTGTTCACTCGACATATTAGAGAAGCGCAAAGGACAGTAACACAGTCGAGCGAAGACGCGAAGAACCAATGATACGATTTGGCACCAACTAATCCCAATCTCCAGGCAGAGTTATCGTTCCCTGCAATCACATATGTCTCTGCTTACTACTCAATTACACGATTTTGGTAAAACCTGTTAAATTGGAATATGTTTGCCTGAAACTTATTTATTTCTTGTGTAAATATAATTTTCAGAATATCTGCAGATTAGATGTTGCAAGATTGAACTAATGCCTGAAAACAATTTAGTTTTAATCGGGACTATTTTACTACAAAAATAATACGAACTTAGGTCTCCTCAATCGAAAATTTCAAACCGAAGCTCGATAGCAGAAAATTACTAAAAAAAATTAACTCATAGAAATAAAAATTGAAATTATTTAATATAGGTCTATATTTTATCCTTGCAGATCACGCAAAAGGATTTATTATAAACATCGTCATGACCCTACCTCCTTTGACGTTGACAGAGTCAAATGAGGAACGAGTGTACTCTGGGAAGAGACTGCTATAATACGTGATGCGTTTTTTCTGTTTTTTTCGCTGTCTTTATATTATATACTCAGTGGCAAAAGAAAGAGTACACATTGAACATTTTCCTTTACACCCTAACCTCTTTATCAAGCGACAGTCCCTTAATGGTTCATCCTATTGAAAAACAAATGACAACATGATATTGGCAATGGAATGATAAAAACGTTAATACCAAACATGGCATCTTCATTTTGGAATTTGTCAATGTACTTCTAAAACAACTTTATACAATTAAATCTAAACAAAACTCATTGTACATTTTCTTTTGCAACTGAGTATACTACCACTTCAAGGCAAACCTCTTTTTTTAAGTACATAACTTTTGTTTTCAAGAAAAGATAATACGATTGAACTATTTCTGGGAAACTTGAGAAAATCGGTTTCTAGGTGACTGTGACCTAATTTTGGCTTCATTGACCTATTTTTAGGATTTCTTACCTACGATAAACCAGGCACATTGGAATAATATCACATGGGATAATTTTTAAGGTTATCGTTTTTCAAGGTCACTGAACAACTCATCTTATTTGAGACCCACATATCATATATGACAGGTTTCAAGTTTCTATCTTCGAAATTGAAGAGGAAGGTCACTGTGTGACCTATTTGTTGACCTACTTTATTTTGCATCTGTAGGTTAAATTGATTACTTACGGAGTTAATATTATATCAGCAAAAAAGGTGACCTATACTTCTGATTTCATTGACCTAATTCCAAAATATAGGTCATCAGCTGACCCATTTATTTGAGATAATTATCTTAACTTCAGTTTAGATGACCTTGCAACTGAGGTTTGGACGTAAACAAACCCACCATATAGGTCGAGATCAAAGGAACATGTATGCGATCCGATAGTCCTTATAGATTTCCCGTAACTAGAGGCATATGAGAAGGCGAGGGAGTGGGTGGGGGCGTGGGTGCTGAAGGGTTATTTCCGTCGGACAATAGTTGTATACAGTGTAGCAAAACTATGAACAAAGTTTTCTGGAGGGTACCCGTGGCATGGAGATACATCCGAGTAGTCATAACACATATTAAATGCACTGTTTCCCACACATAAATCATGGCACTGTGTGCATAGCGTACATAGCAACGCCTGCGATTTCAATTATTGGCATCGGTTGTTGGTTGCAATAACTGATCACACATTTGTTTTCAAATGGTGCGTAAGCTGGCGTAAGGAATGCAAGATTTATCGCTTTGTACGGTAAGAATTTTAGATACTCTGGAACTGATGCAGATTGAAACTGATGGATAGATTCACATAGATGTACGCTTTAACACTGTCAGAGTTAAGCACGCGGTACTGCACTCGCTTCTCACGTTTGAGTCTCCGTCTCGCAGTTGTAAGTGAGAGTGTCGGTGGCGGCCCGCTCGGACACGTGATTGGATTCTCGTGTCTTCCACCGGATTCAGCCGGTTTCCTCCCACAGGTGATGGTAGATCTGTCTGATTCGTGTTATTAATTGCTGTGACTTAAATGTGAGAACTTAATTAACACTAACAAGCATTAAACAAAAAAACAAGACCAACGTCGTCTATGATAACAATACAGTTTTGGAACATATACTATCGATACCATATCGTATTGTTATTACAGACGACGTGGGTCTCCTTTTTTTATTTATATTAATAATTAGGCTCAAATTTAAGTTACGACATCAACATATCAGTAAAAACGATGTGGACATTCTAAAAATATATATATATAAAAAAAAAAAAATATATATATATATAACGTTATATATAAAAATAAAAAAAAAATAATAAAAAAAATAAAAAAATAATAAATAAGAAAAATACAATAATAAAACAAATCATAATTTCTTATTGATTAGTTGTAACACTAATCTACCATCCATTCATCGGGCCCATATCAAGATCACGTTAACTATTATTCGCGACATCGAGAGTAATTTGTATACGGATAAGTTGCATAAACATTTTGGTTTTCTTCAAAATCAATGTAAAATAATAACAAAAAGTTAATGTTTTAATCATGTAGTTCCCCGTGTGATTGCCGGGGTAGAATACAACCACTGCAAATCCAGCTAGAGGCAGAGGGGTAGGACCCCCCCCCCCCCCACACCCACACACCCACACCCACACCCCACCCTCACACACACCTTCATGTTCATTTTGTCGTTTTTTATCATTCTCATTCAAGGTCTTCATCACGACACCGCGTGGCTTCATCGTAAATGGAGGGTATACTATAGAATTTGCAGCAACTCTGCAGTTCTGCAGGTAAGAAGGTTCGAGGCCCATTCTCCATATTTTATCTTGATGTAAATGGAGGATGAACCTGGCATGTTCATTCCCGTTAGGCACCATATAACCTTTCTTGTGTTGGTGCGCGGTAAAACACAATTCAATTAATCATGTACTGGTTTTAACACACGTTCCTTATCGGTATCGTGGCTTTACGTACATAATCAGTTTTTCAATTGACTAGAATCCACTTAAGGAAATTGAATTGATCTTTTAAATGATGTAACCTCATGCATCAAGTTAAACTGTTGTAGCTATATATAGATAAAGAATACACAAGTTCCGCATAGCATGTAAATAAGGAATAGACAAGTTTCGCGTGCACCGAGTCCCCTCGAATTGGCATCGCAATTCTAGATGTAAATAAGGAATACACCAGTCCCCTCGAATTCATAATTTTGATAGAGCATCATCAAAAAAACTGACCAATCGGTGACCAGAAATAAGACATTCTGGTAGGTGATAAACTCGGTCTTTATCCTTGATGCTCAACCAAGTTTAATGTTATATACAGTGTGATTCTTTTAAAACCCAGCATAGTTCATGCTCATTCATGCAAATTGATTCAATATATGTATCTTTCAAAATCAAAATCTTGAAAATTATCGTCTTTTTACTCTGCCAAATATTTTATTTTACTATAGAACCTAAGGACACAAATCGAGTAACACAGATGTTATCACCTACTAAAAACTAGATAAAATCTCGACATCTCTGCAATAGAAAATTATGAATTGGCATTTCACTTCTGGATGGGCAACGTGTGGTTCCCGGATACGAATAGGACCACTGCTTATCCAGACAGAGTGCTAAAATTGTCCCCGAATTCAAGTTCATTTCGTCATTTTTGTCATGTTCTTTAAAAGTCTTCATCATGATCCCTGTATTGTTTCAGGTGCTACTTCAGTGGTGGCAGAAAACAATGATAGTGGCTCCAGCGACAACTGGTGTCTTAACAATACAATTTGCAGGAACTGCAATTCTGCAGGTGAGAAGGTTCTTAGCCCATTCTGCATATTTTTATCTAGATGTAAATGGAATGTTCATTCCTGTTGGCGCCATATAACCTTTTGTGTTGGTGCGCTACAAAACCCCAATTCAACTCATTTCACTTCTGCGTGAACGTATGCTTCCGGCGGATGGTGTTCATATGCTCGTAATGACAGTTGTTTAAACTCCACGATGGTGACACAAGGTCAGCAGCATTGAACAAGTTAGTTCTCGAAGCAATTGATTTTAATAGACTACACAACAACAATAAAACCGTGTAACACCTTGTATAGGATAGAGCCTATGAAGGGAAATATTCACCATTAAGAAACCGAAAGAAGGGAGGGAGCGTAGCAAGATTTCTCTTCATAGCGTCTATCCGGCTTAGTGTTTACCATAGGTTTTATTGATAGTTTCTATATAGGTCACGTTCTAAACAATGAAGAGCGATAGTAGAAAAATCTTCATGAATAATTTGTGCAAGTATTTGAAAATCTGAGGCAACTGATTGCTTGAAAACTTTGGGTAAACATTAAAATGCGTTATTTTTAAAATATGTTTAAACCAACACCTTTGGTATATCGTATGTTACAACAGTTACCTTATTTTTGCCATTACATGTCAGTTGTTTGTTTCAGAGTGTGTCTAACTATACTGCTGTTATTGCAGACGATATTGCAGACGACAACAGCTGCCATCTGTAATACCACAGCGGGATCGATGACATGCTGCATTTTTGCCCGATTGCAACGTTGTTCGGATTTAAGTAACATATGTTTTACAGTTATGTACTTGCTAAGGCACATTTTGTTGATAGGAATGAATTTACCCAACCCACTGATTCAGGATTTTTCACCAGAGTGTGTCAGTCACTGCATATTTGTAAAATTAGCTTTCACTCGATGATTAAAAACAAGTTTATATCTTATAATATCTGACAGCATGTTTAAGAAAGATAGGAAAACAATGACAGCATGCAATATATTGCGTGCAATGGTATGTACACGTTATCAAACTGGGCTAAACAAATAAAAGTGATATTTTTTACGTGGGTGTGCATGGATTTGGACAAGTGATTCAATTACATGTCATTTAATTTATCTTTCTCAAGTTTGGACAGATGTATAGTTTTTTTTATAACAGAAATTATACAGGAACCTTCCAGCACAAACTCAAAACAGCCGTGACCGAGTGGTTAGAGCCTCTGACTTGCAATCACTTGCCCCGCAACGCTGTATGTTCGATCCCTCAGGGGCCTAGGAATCTTTATGTGAGGAAGCTATCCAGCTGGTTGCGGAACGTCGGTGGTTCTACCCAGGTGCCCGCACGTGCACGAAAATTGCCCGGAGGGGTACCTGGGGTCTTCCTCCACCAGTGGAAGCTGGAAAGTCGCCATATGACCTTAGCTGTTGGTGCGACTGTAAAATCCAATTCAATTCAATTCAAAACAGCCAGCCTTCAATTTTTGGTATACCATTCTGTTAACATTGCAGGAGTTTGCTCCCCGCCGCAAAAAGCAATATATAACGTATTTTAGCTTTATAATTTATTGTTTAGAAGTGCATCCATGGTCGAGAGGTTAACGACGTTGCGTTGTAAGCCTCTCACCGCTGCTGGTTCGAATCCCACTTGGAGCTCAACTTGGAAGTGAGAAAGTGTCGATTCTTACGGATGGTGGGAGGTTTACGGTACTGGTTCTACCCAGGAATAAGTGGGTGGTCTGCCTCTACCACAAAAAAATATATATATGGCTAAAATGTGCTAAAAATGACGTAAAACACCATTCAAACAAACAAACAAATCGGTTAACAAATAAAGCTTCTGTTCTGAGCAATTCAAGATCATTGGGAAAAGACTGTACATTCCCAGTTTCACTTAGTCACACATCTTTTCACGGCTTACTGAATACTGCTATTTTATACCAAAATGACCAACACCAAAGATGAATTGCATAAAATTACCATAGATCAATTGTGTATGCTAATAACAATGATTTTGGGGGTATTTTCCGGAAGTAAACGGTTACTCACACCAATTTGAAAATGTCATGGTTATAAATCATTAAGCAATTTATCGACATTAAAGTGACTTTAAATATCATTAAACAAAATGGCTCTTGTTATGTTTAATATAACACACACCATTGTCAATGCTGAATTCGGAGCAACAGTCGTTTTTTTAACACCAAATAGTTGATGACCAGTGGAATGCGGAAGGAAGTGAAGGTTCAAATCCTCGATCAGTGGTTGTGGTAAGCCTTATTATAGATGAATTGAATTGAATTGGGTTTAAAGCCGCACCAACACTCGAAAGGCTACATGGCGCCCAATAGTAATGAACATGCCAGGCTCATCCTCCATGTACATCGATATAAAATATGGAGAACCTTCTCACCCTGAACTGCAGAGTTGCTGCAAATTCTATTGTAGACACTCCATTTACGCTGGAGCCACGTTTATTGTTTTTTGCCACTGCTCCAGTGATATGAGCGAGATGGCACCTGAAACAATGCAGGGATCATGATGAAGACCTTTAATGAACATGAACAAAAAATGATAAAATGAACATGAATTTGGGGGGATTCTACCCCTCTGCCTACCCCTCCAACGGGATCTGCAGTGGCCCTATTCTTTGCCCCGTAACCAAACGGGGCCCCCGGGAACAAAGAATAGAAGAATAAATATCTATATACACATATATTTGTTTTTATTTAATCTTTTAAAATACTGGGACCTGTTTTATTAACATCTTACGATATGTCTCAAATTTTAAAATCGTGCACTTGTTTTCACCTACGTAGACAATTATGTGTGCACCTAGTGCAGAAATATCACATGTATAAGAAAATGAAATGAAATCACGTTTATTTGAAAAGTGTAATTAATAGTAAAGCATTTAAGAAATTGATTTACGATCAATGGTCTAAGTTGTTTCATAAAACGCGGCCCTAGTGAGCATTTTAAAATCTGAAGAAACCAATTATACGGTAGATTTCCTTAGAATAGAATATACCAAATATTCGAATTTATTTATTTGTATTACTGAACTTTTCGTCCTTGCACGCAAAGCATTATATATCCTGCATTCAGGGTCTTCCATAGAAATTAATTAAGGGATTTTTGAAATTAAATTACAATGTCATGGGGTGGGTGTGCGAGTGAGGTACCCTTCGGGTGACCAATACTTTTACAGATCACGATTTATATAGATTCAATTTGAGGTATATTTCAACTGTAAATGAACGATTTCTAATAAGTATAGCCTTCACGGAGCTATTTATAGACAGGTATAAAGCATTTTTGAGGAGCAATTTATAGACAGGTATAATGCATTTTGGAGATTTATTGGTGTTTTTAAGGGATATGGCAGAGAGATCAAAGGATACGAGGTTAATTAAGGTGTAGGGGCAAATTAGATTTAGAATTAGGGGATAGTGTGAATATGCTCTTAAATGGCCTGGCATTGTTATATAATACAAGCATTATGTCGGCTACACGCACATCATCATTTTACAAACACCAGGGGTGTTCAGAAACTATTCAGAAATTATTCCAAGTGACTTTAAAAAGCAAAGATAATGATGGAAAGATTGCACACAACTTGTCTCCCGTGGATAGTATCTACTCAGTCCACAATAGCATGCCTCGTCGAAACTATGGCATAGATGATGTTGTGGATGGTTGGCATAACCATTATGACATGATCTACGCGCTTGTTCCGTGTATTACTTAAGATGAAGTGTTCAAAATAAATTAACTTAGCACAACACGCAATCGCATGATCAGTTATAATAGGGATTATCAGGGGTGAACTAATGACGAATTGGCCCCGTGTGGTTCTCGGGGGCCCCGTTTGGTTACGGGGCAAATAATAGGGCCACTGCAGATCCCGTTGAAGGGGAAAGCAGATGGGTAGAACCCTCCCCCCCCCCCCCGACCCACCCACCCCCGAATTCATGTTCATTTTATCATTTTTTTGTTCATGCTCATTAAAGGTCTTCATCATGACCCCTGCATTGTTTCAGGTGCCATCTTGCTCATACCACTAGAGCAGTGGCAGAAAAACAATAACGTGGCTCCAGCGTAAATGGAGTATCTACAATAGAACTTGCAGCAACTCTGCAGTTCAGGGTGAGAAGTTTCTAAGCCCGTTCTCCATATTTTATCTTGATGTACATGGAGAATGAGCCTGGCATGTTCATTCTTGTTAGGCGCCATATAACCTTTCATGTGTTGGTGCGCCTTAAAACCCCAATTCAATTCAATTAATGACGTATTGTGTCCCTTTACAGAGAAATATAGTTGACATTATTTGACGAAATACGTGAATCACGAATAAATACTAAAAAACTATGATAAATGTCTAGGTATTTTCTAACAAGCAAAAATGTAAAGGCCTATGTGGACGGGTTGTTCTCTCCATTGCTTGATCACCGATAGTGGAGGACCAAGTGTCTTTTATAGTTCTTGCTATACTTCCATATAATATACTGCTTCATTCGACTTTCCTGTCTTTTAATACTATTTCTACGTATACCAATCAGGGTCATCTGGATGGTTAGCTGAGTAACTACCATAGACATACTACAATAAGACCCATATTGGTATACTTTCATTAATCACTGATTTCTTCGACCATTCCCGAATAACTTCGGATTTTCTTAACTTTATTATTCTAACTGAATCCAACACCTTCGCAGTAATTGTTTGGTCCATTTCTAACCTTAGTCGATTTTCTATTTTTTTTTCTAATTTCCCAGTTTAAAGTTCTCTGGCCATGTTTTGTTTCATGAACATGTTTATGTTATTTAAATCGAAATCAATACACAACAATAGATGTTTACAATACACACATTGCAATATCTGTGAAAAGCGAGAATAAGATTTTATTTGATGACGTAGAAAACTGAACAGGTAAATTAGTATCTGGCAATAGTTGTGCAGTTATATAAGTCAGATTTACCTTATTTCCCCGTGCAGTCACGCAGTGATAAAAGTAGTACCTACGTCATGCAAATAATACTGATTTTTACATACAACTTAGTAGCGGTTTTACATATATGCTTCTCTCCGGGACTATCAAGCAATGTTCATATGATAGAGGCTCTACCTATATCTTTTTGTCCACCACTTGATATAAACTTTACTTAATTATAAAGAGGACTATGAAAAAGGTAAAAGGCAATCATTTCACCCAATGTAATATGCGTTTTGCTGGGGAAAAACAGGATCGAAAAGATCGGATTTTTGAAATTGTATTCGTAATTGTTTTAGACAAGCCGATTGCGGAGATTTTCCGATCTTATTCGTTTACAATCGGAACTACCTTGTCTCATAGCGAAGAGTTCCGATCGATTCGTTTGCTATCGGAACTGCGCCGAATAGTTTGTAATCGCATTGCGCATGTCCGAGAAAATCGTAAAAACTCGTAGTTCTCCGGCAGGAATAAACGGCTGGGCAGCATTTTATTCAAGATATTGTTTTGGTCATAATAATAATTTACAGAACTGGAATACGAACCATGTTTCTTCTTAGAATACTCATAAAATAGCTTTGTATACATATAAATGCAGTAATATTGAGTATTTAATATTTTACATTAAAAATTGCGTTGATATAGGTAGTGCCTCTTTAAGAGTTATTTTTTTTATTTGATACTACTACAAAAAGGGTGGCCATTCATCTTTAATTTATGTATTAACTCTATGACGATTTGCTATTGACTTATATTACTGACGCATACGCGCCCTTCTTTTTCCACGTCTTGCCATTTCTGAATCTCTTTTTAGCTATTCACTGTCCCGCCTGGGTCGATTCCCTCTGAGTATCACTTGACTTGTATGCACCTTTTCTGTTAGTTCGTCCGAAACAATCGCGTCTCAACCATAACTTGGAAAGTACTGCAGGTAATTGCAAGAAACATCACACTAATGTTTATCACAACAAAAAGGACGAGCAGGGAATGTTTAATTTGTTTGTTTGTTTATATGATGTTTTACGTCATTTTTAGCACATGCTAGGCCATATGACGGTCTACACTACCCAACTTTTATTTTTTTAATAATTAATATTTTCATTTGAAATTTTAACTGACGTCGTTTAACAAATATCGCTAGCGGCGATTTATAAAACTTAATCTGCCTTGAAAAAAAACGTAGCAGTGAGAGGCTAGAACGTTATAGACGCAGCGTCTTTACTATCCAGGCCACGGAGCTAATTTAGTCGAAGTCATAACGAACAATGTACAAATGGTTGCTTATGTGTTGATATCAACATACATATTTTAATTGTCAAGGTGGGCACGCATAACGAACAACGTTGCCGTTCCATCTGCAAATGGTTGCTGATGCGTTTTGTTGTTTTTTTTTCAAAAAAAAAAGAGTATTTATAAGTGAATAATGGTCAGCCTTCTGAAGCAAACTACCTATGTTTCAGGATACATACAAGCGTAAATTGTTTCTGATTAAATGTTTACTAATTTACTTAAACCCCAGCGTTAGGTAGAATTTACCGTCGTTATGTATACACTGTACCGTCGTTATGTATACACTGTAGCCAGTTATTAGTATCTCGTCTGCTTCAAGATAAGGGTTTCAGCATTTTGACCAATCAATGATCTTGTTTTCACAGGTACAGCTATTAATAGATAAACGTTTTGTTCTAGAAAGTATGGAAAATATAATTATTTTTGATATATCTGTATTCCGATTTTATGGTCTAAAAATGCTTTATTATTTAGAAATATGTGATTAAACCTCTCTGAGCAGCATAATGCATAAAATGATCAGAAAAGTTTCTCTGGGGCCATTTTTTTTTTTTATACTCAACCCTCGCCTGCCTAAGCTCAAGCAAGTTATATAACAAATGAATTGCAAATTGGTAACCTGGGATAATTAATTGGCAATATCAGAGTTCTGTGTTGGAGTCAAATGTGTATTTATCATTTTGACATAAAGTTTCATGCATTATTACAAACATGCCAGAGGGCTGCTAACTCTGCCTTGATGTTAAACACAACGATAATATGGAGACTTTGAATACTTTGTGTAAGTGGTATAGCTAGTAAATGAAAGAAGTGTAAGGCGCTCCTTTTTGGCCATTACAGTCCTTTGGCACCTTTCAACATGAAAGGCGGATACATTTGAATGAGTCTCAAAGGGAGGCCTGCTACTTAATAATTTAAAAACTACTAAATTATACTCAGGCTGTTAATAAAACCAACCGTGTCGGAGGTTGCATCTGAATGATCGATGTCAACAAACAATAGACATATATAATAAATAGTTCATATACAAAATTAGTAATATTGTGAGTTTTTAGAAAATATACAAAGGGAGACTTTTGATTAAGATGACTATACTTAAGTAGGAGATTGGATTGGACCTTACAGAAGTTAAACATATCGAACAGAGCAGGCGGTAACATGTATATATATATATATATCATGTATATATATATATATACACTGATAAAAATAAGCTTAGCATGCAAATTGCATGGCAAATTCATTTGCGCATATGCTAGGCTATGCGTGGCAGAGGTCATTAACACTATAATTAACCTAATTAGCAGATAAATGCAGGGCATTGTGTTTGAAACGATATCTGCGGGAAAAAAAATCTTTTAATCTACCTGCTTTAAATTTTTTGGTTCGTTATTGCATTATAACGACAAGGTTAGTATCCATTGATTTTGCGGTTTTTATAACTTGAAACCCCGTGACGTTTAACCATGTTCTTTATCATTTGGTATTTTGAAATATGAAATACGCAGTTTTAACTAAATGGGAGATAACTCTGATACTTACATTGGATCACATCTAATTATTGAAAGAGAAGATCATGCACATGTTTTATAATACTTCACATTATACAATAGCATTCAATTTCTTAAAGCAAAATGTACATAAGGACTTGTTAAACTGATTGTTTTCAGTAGATATGTATTTTGTACAGGATAACACGACGTAGTGTTTGCGCGAAGACTCTTAAATGTATTTTTTCGCCGAAACTATCGTCAGTTATTGAAAAACAGATCCGGAAACTGCCTTATCACCATCTTAACAATCTTTAATAAATAAATTCAAGAATATGATAGATGCACACATAAAGAAAGTAACAGGGATTGTTGTGGATATAATTAATTTCCAGCCGCGATTAGGTAATCAAGACCACGTTGCGGAGCCCGGTAAATACAGATGCGCGGGTTTCATCGTTAATTATGACTGAATTATTCAAAGCATTTCCTCTGCAAATGAAGGTTGTTGTATTCTGATATGATAATGTCATTGCTGACAAATGAAAATGATATATATTTTATAAGTCTAACTGCTAAAATAAATGGAATGCTAAACTGCGCAAAACGCCATCATTGGCATGAAACAAAAAGTGCAGGCAACATCAAAATCAACGCACTAGTGCTTCATGACTGATGCAAATCTCTGCATTGTTCCCTCGTTCTTCAAATAAACCACTGCATGGCTTTATGTTTAATGTAAAATCGCTGCCTTTTTACGTCAAGATTCATGTCAAGATACTTCAAGAGGCATGTAAACATTTGCATGATCTCCGAGGGATAAAGATAATCGCCAAAAGTATGCGCACAATCACCAGAACCAAGTACGCACTCACCAGAAGCGTGAACACTATCACCTGAAACTCCAGAATCGTGAACACAATTACCAGAAGCATGAACATAATTACTCGAAGCACGAACACAATCATCAGAAGCGTGAACACAAACACCAGAAGCGTGAACACTATCACCTGAAACTCCAGAAGCATGAACACAATTACCAGAAGCATGAACAAATCACCACAATCACCAGAAGCATGAACACAGTCACAAAAACAACAGAAGCATGAACACAATCACCAGAAGCCACAATTACCTGAAGCATTTACACAATCGCCAGAAGCGTGAACACAATCACCAGGAGAATGGACACAATCACCAGGATCGTGAACACAATCACCAGAAGCATGAACACAATCACCAGAAGAATGGACACAATCACCTGAAGAATGAACACAATCATCAGAAGAATGGACACAATCGCCAGGATCGTGAACACAATCACCAGAAGCATGAAAACACTCACCAGAAGAATAAACACAATCATCAGAAGAATGGACACAATCGCCAGGATCGTGAACACAATCACCAGAAGCATGAACACAATCACTAGAAGAATGAACACAATCGTTTGGAGCGTGAACACAATCAACAAACGCATGACACAATCACTAGAATAATGATCATAATCGACAGGATCGTGAACACAATCACCAGAAGCATGAACACAATCACTAGAAGAATGAACACAATCGTTTGGAGCGTGAACACAATCAACAGACGCATGAACACAATCACCAGAAGAATGAACACAATCGTTTGGAGCGTGAACACAATCACAAGAGGCATGACACAATCACCAGAATAATGATCATAATCGACAGGATCGTGAACACAATCGTCAGAACCATGAACACAATCACCAGAATAATGAACACAATCACCAGAAGAATGAACACACTCATTAGAAGAATAGACACAATCGCCAGGATCGTGAACACAATCACCAGAAGCATGAACACAATCACTAGAAGAATGAACACAATCGTCAGAACGATGAACACAATCGTCAGAACCATGAACACAATCACCAGAAGAATGAACACAATCGTCAGAAGAATGGACACAATCGTTTGGAGCGTGAACACAATCACAAGAGGCATGACACAATCACCAGAATAATGATAATAATCGACAGGATCGTGAACACAATCACCAGAAGCATGAACACAATCACCAAAAGAAGTCACACAATCATCAGAAGAATGGACACAATCGCCAGGATCGTGAACACAATCACCAGAAGCATGAACACAATCAACAGAAGAATGAACACAATCAGTAGAAGAATGGACACAATCGCCAGGATCGTGAACACAATCACCAGAAGCATGCACACAGAATCACCAGAAGAATGGACACAATCACTAGAAGAATGGACACAATCACCAGGATCGTGAACACAATCACCAGAAGCTTGCACACAATCACCAGAAGAATGGACACAATCACTAGAAGAATGGACAAAATCGCCAGGATCGTGAATACAATCACCAGAAGCATGAACACAATCACCAGAAGAATAAACACAATCGTCAGGAGCGTAAACACAATCACAAGAGGCATGACACAATCACCATAAGAATGAATACAATCGACAGGAGCGTAAACACTATCACCAGAAGCATGCACACAATCACTAGAAGAATGAACACAGTCACAACAAGCATGAAGACAATCACCAGAAGCATGATCACAATCAAGGGAAGCATGGACAAAATCACCAGAAGCATGAATACAGAATCATCAGAACCATGAACACAATCACAAAAACAACAGAAGCATGAATACAGAATCATCAGAACCATGAACACAATCACAAAAACAACAGAAGCATGAATATGATCACCAGAAGCCACAATTGCCAGAAACTTGAATACAATCTCCAGATGAATGGTCGTCACAATCGCCAGGATCGTGAACACAATCACCAGATGCATGAACACAATCAATATAAGAATGAACACAATCACCAGAAGAATGGAAACAATCCCCCAAAAAATGGACACAATCGCCAGGATCGTGAACACAAACCAGAAGCATGAACACAATCACCAGAAGAATTAACACAATCGTCAGGAGCGTGAACACAATCACCAGAAGCATGAACACAATCCACGGAAGCATGATCATAGTCACTAGAAGAATGAACACAATCACAACAAGCATGAAGACAATCACCAGAAGAATGATCACAATCAAGGGAAGCATGAACAAAATTACCAGGATCATGAATACAGAATCATCAGAACCATGAACACATTCGTCAGGAGCGTGAACACATTCACAAGAGGCATGAACACACTCGCCGGAAGAATGAACATAATCGACAGGAGCGTGAACACAATCATCAGAAGCATGAACACAATCCCCAGAAGCATGAACAGAATCACCAGAAGAATGAACACAATCGCCAGGAGCGTGAACACAATCAACAGACGCATGAGCACAATCACCAGAAGCATCAGACGCATCGACACGGTGGCCAGATGCATACACATTATCACCAGAAGCATCAACACCGCCAACAGACGCACACATTCACCAGAATCATGAACACAGTCATCAGAATCATGAACACAGTCATCAGAAGAATGAACACAATCACCAGAAGAATGAACACAATCACCAGGAGCGTGAAAACAATCACAAAAAGCATGAACACAATCACCAGGAGCATGAACACAATCAATGGAAGCATGGACAAATCACCAGAAGCATGAACACACAAACACCAGAAGCATGAACAAAGTCACAAAAACAACAGAAGGATGAACAAAATCACCAGAAGCCACAATTACAAGAAGCATTTACACAATCGCCGGAAGCGTGAACACAATCACCAGAATCATGAACACAATCACCAAAAGAATGAACACAATCAATAGAAGCGTAAACACAATCCCCAGAAGCATGAACACAGTCACCAGAAGAATGAACACAATGCCAGGAGCGTGAACACAATCAACAGACGCATGAACACAAGCTCCAGAAGCATCATACGCATCGACACGATGGCCAAAAGCATGAATACCATCACCAAAAGCATGAACACCAACACCAGAAGCATGAACACCGCCAATAGAAGCGTGAACACATTCACCAGAATCATGAACACAATCACCAGAAGAATGAACAAAATCGCCAGGAGCGTGAACACAATCATCAGAATCATGAACACAATCACCAGAAGCAGAATAATTAACACAATCGCCAGGATCGTGAACACAATCACCAGAAGCATGAGCACAATCACCAGAAGAATGAATCACAACAAGCATGAACACAATCACCAGAAGCATGAACACAATCAAGGGAAGCGTGGACAAAATCATCAGAAGCATGAACACACAATCACCAGAAGCCACAATTACCAGAAGCATTTACACAATCGCCGGAAGCGTGAACATAATCACCAGAAGCATGAACACAATCACCAGAATAAGGAACGCAAACGCCAGGAGCGTGAACACAATCAACAGACGCATGAGCACAATTACCAGAAGCATCAGACACATCGTCACGATGGCCAGAAGCATGAATACCATCACCAGAAGCATGAACACCGCCAACAGAAGCGTGAATACATTCACCAGAATCATGCACTCACACACGCACCAGAAGCATGAACGCCGCCAAATGAAGCGTGAACACATTCAACAGAATCATGCACTCACATGCACCAGAAGTAAGAACAAAAATAAAATATCGCAACTGTTGCTTTTGGCATAGTAAAGTGATAACAAAGCAACATAGCATTCTTGACTAACCAGCGAAGTCTTCCTAAACACAAGCAGAACCAAAACAATCCATATTTCATGTCGACGACAACGTAATCCACGTAATGAACGGCTTGAAACGTACTTTATAGCTTAATCAATACTACATTAGCTGCATCTGTATATATACAGTCTATTATCAGCACGAATCGCCTGTCTGCAAATTGAAAGAATTTAATAGAAATACATAATTGATTAAAATGCATTGCTTAATTTCTTTACGAAAAAACTTGCATCAGTGTTGATAGAATTAAAGCAAGACAGAGGTAATGACTACAATTGCAAGTTCATCGAAAATAAGATCAAGATCAAATCTGGAAAAAAATGGACAAAATTGACAGTTGTGAAGGGATGCCATTCTTTGTTTCTTTTTGCAACCTTTATAACATTTAATTGGTAAACAATTCATGTGACGATTTCGTAAAATTTACCTGAGCTTTCTCTTTTTCACCCTTTGCTAGTTTACCAACCCAATCCTTATACTTCAATGACAGCTGACATTGTTGGAAACTTCTTCAAGGTTATCACGATGACATGTATAGGATAGAGGCTATGAAGAGAAATCTTCACCATTAAGAAACCGAAAGGGAGCGTAGCAACCGATCGCGCTTTCTTAATGGTGAAGATTTCTCTATCGGACTTAGTGTTTGCCATAGATTTTATCGATAGTCTCTATATAGATCAGGCTCTTCACCGCGAAGACTGCTTGTAGTAAATCTTCATGAATAACTGGTGTAAGTATTTGAAAATCTGAAACAGCTAATTGTTGAAAAAGTAGGGTAAACACTAAAGTCGCACCAACAACTAATGTCAAATGGCGACTTGCCAGCTTCCATTGGTGGAGGAAGTCCCCATGTGACCCTCCGGGCAATTTTATGCACGGGCGGGCACCTAGCTAGAAAAACCGACCTTCCGAAAGCCACAACCTTCCTCATATAAAGATTCCTGCTCCCATGAGGGCTCGAACCCACGGCGGTGAGGAGCAAGTGATTTCACGTCAGAAACTCTAACTAGAGACTTTAACCATTCGGCCAAGGACGCCCCAGTAAATAACCGTGAACGAGAAAATGTGGTAACATACATACTATGGAGTTCTCCACAAAAAAACCTTTTCACTAATTTTTTAACAATTAACCCTTTAATGAGTTTTCTGCCATTTCTCGCAGCGTTCCAAGCATGTGAGTTAACAAAAAAGGCTTGCTAATGTCTTGGATGTCAGGAAAGTTGGCTCTTATGTGATTTTAAAGTTTATTAATATGTCTGTGGGTAGAACCAGTACTGTATACGTTCAACCATTCGTAAGAGTCGACACTTTCTCACTAGTCGAGTGAGAGGCCCCATAGGCGACTGTACTAATGTATCAGCTAGAGTACTTTTACAGAACCGATGTTTCCTCAACTTTTAGAGGGTGGTTTGACTTGACGTGTGCGACGATGTTGTTTTAACCTAGTGTTCCCTTCGCGACGATCTTTGTTATAAGCTACTATTTCCGTCTGCTTTCCGCGGCGATGTAACTTAAGATTCCTTTTGTATTTCCGCGATTTCACTATTTTGTTATTACTGCGCGCAGGGCTTTATATGATCATATAAAGCCCTGCTGCGCGTTTACGTATTTGCATATAAACGTTTCTCTAGTTTTACATATTCATTGTTACCGGCTCTATCGCTTCAATAATCGGGAAGTTATTATATATCAGGCAGTATTTATATTAAAGAAAGGGTGACAGTGGATATTGTCAACCTTCGGAAAAATAATGTCAAACTCGTCTTCGCCTCGGTTGACATTATTTTCCTCAGGTTGACAATATCTACTGTCACCCTCACTGGGATGCAATATTTATATACTGTTGACAATTTACCTAGACGCAGTATACAAATAATGTAGCCTCTACCCATTGCATGTCAATGTCAACGGCCTCTATGCCAATATAACATATTTATCTTTACACGTTGAAATAAAACAAAATTTTATTAATATATTTTCTCTTGGAAAAATAATCTACAAAAATATTTTAATCTACACTATATATAAAAGTACTTATAAACCAAATGTACAATTCCAAAGTTTGACACTTATTTACGACAAGTATTCGGTCAAATTATTTAAAGATGAATGGCCATCCTTTTTTGTAGTATTATCAACAAATTTAACTCTTAAACATTAAATATAATTAAATAACATTTCTTGATAGTCCTGGAGAGAAACATATATTTAAATCCGCTACTACGTTGTATGTAAAAATAAGTATTATTTGCAGGACGTAGATACTATGCGTGACTGCACGGAGAAATGAGGTTATCTTAATTGTATAGCTGCGCAACAAATCCAGATAATTGATAAATACATTTACCTGTGGATTAATTAACCTGTTCAAAGTTTTCTACGTCATCAAATAAAATCTTATTCTCGCTTTTCACAGATATTGCAATGTGTGAATTGTAAATATCTATGGTTGTGTATTGATTTCGATTTAAATAGACATAAACATGTTAATAAAACAAAACATGTTATTAGGTCTGTGTTCTACCCAGGAAAACGTGGGTGGTCTGCCTGCACGACACACAAAATCGACCGTCATATATAGCCTTACATGTGCTGAACATGAGGTGAAACGCCATTCAACCTACCAGTTGCCTATGGGAAATACCATATGCTCGCGAGTTTATATAAATGACAAAGGACATGTTCAATATCTTTTAGGAATTTACTCTCCTCGTTCCATGGGAGATTTGATGGAGTGTTTTAATATATATTGAAGCGAAAAAGAAACGCAACTCGGGAATTTCCGCTATATTGTATATACTCCACACATACTATTCCAAAGAAATCATAAGAGTTGCAGTTAGTTAGAGAAAGGACACAACTGTGATGTTGTAGACGTTTTAATCACAGTACACTTTGTAACAAGAAATTCATAAATGTTGAAGTTCCTCTTTGAAGAATTGAGCCATTTCAGTACTGTATTTAACGTAGAGAGTTTGCACAATGTTGCATCCTTAGTTTTCTCACATGCTTGAGCCAAACACGTACTCTGTCAATAATGAAACTTTGTAGGAATACTATTTGCTGTGCTATGTGTTGTTTAAGTATTTTTGTCCGAAAGGAAGGTCTTACGTAGCCATGTACCATTCGATTAACAGCAGCATATTGTACATACAATATAGAGCGTAAATTCCCGAGTTGCGTTTCTTTTTCGTTTCAGTATATATAGAAAACGCTATCAAACATTTCATGGAGTACTTTATAAAAACGTATTTTGTGTGTTTTATATAGATAGCGCGATCAGTGTTATATGATGGATTTGATAGAATGCATGCTGTATTATAAACACTCTAAACATACATGCTGATATGACGAAGCGTATTAAGACAACGGGCATTATTTGAATAAGTGTATAATATAGACAACATGACTGATTTGATGGTGTATTTTATATAGACAAATCGATTGGTTTGATACAGTGTTTTATACAGACAACATGACTGATTTGATGGTGTATTTTATATAGACAAATTGATTGGTTTGATACAGTGTTTTATACAGACAACATGACTGATTTGATGGTGTATTTTATATATACAAATTGATTGGTTTGGTACAGTGTTTTATACAGACAACATGACTGATTTGATGGTGTATTTTATTTAGACAAATTGATTGGTTTGATACAGTGTTTTATACAGACAACATGACTGATTTGATGGTGTATTTTATATAGACAAATTGATTGGTTTGATACAGTGTTTTATACAGACAACATGACTGATTTGCTGGTGTATTTTATATAGACAAATTGATTGGTTTGATACAGTGTTTTATACAGACAACATGATTGATTTGATGGTGTATTTTATATATACAAATTGATTGGTTTGATACAGTGTTTTATACAGACAACATGACTGATTTGATGGTGTATTTTATATAGACAAATTGATTGGTTTGATACAGTGTTTTATACAGACAACATGACTGATTTGATGGTGTATTTTATATAGACAAATTGATTGGTTTGATACAGTGTTTTATACAGAAAACATGACTGATTTGATGGTGTGTTTTATACAGACAAATTGATTGGTTTGATACAGTGTTTTATACAGACAACATGACTGATTTGATGGTGTATTTTATATATACAAATTGATTGGTTTGATACAGTGTTTTATACAGACAACATGACTGATTTGATGCTGTATTTTATATAGACAAATTGATTGGTTTGATACAGTGTTTTATACAGACAACACGACTGATTTGATGGTGTATTTTATATATACAAATTGATTGGTTTGATACAGTGTTTTATACAGACAACATGACTGATTTGATGGTGTATTTTATATAGACAAATTGATTGGTTTGATACAGTGTTTTATACAGACAACATGACTGATTTGATTGTGTATTTTATATAGACAAATTGATTGGTTTGATACAGTGTTTTATACAGAAAACATGACTGATTTGTTGGTGTATTTTATATAGACAAATTGATTGGTTTGGTACAGTGTTTTATACAGACAACATGACTGATTTGATGGTGTATTTTATTTAGACAAATTGATTGGTTTGATACAGTGTTTTATACAGACAACATGACTGATTTGATTGTGTATTTTATATAGACAAATTGATTGGTTTGATACAGTGTTTTATACAGACAACATGACTGATTTGATGGTGTATTTTATATAGACAAATTGATCGGTTTGATACAGTGTTTTATACAGACAACATGATTGATTTGATGGTGTATTTTATATATACAAATTGATTGGTTTGATACAGTGTTTTATACAGACAACATGACTGATTTGATGGTGTATTTTATATAGACAAATTGATTGGTTTGATACAGTGTTTTATACAGACAACATGACTGATTTGATGGTGTATTTTATATAGACAAATTGATTGGTTTGATACTGTGTTTTATACAGACAACATGACTGATTTGATGGTGTATTTTATATAGACAAATTGATTGGTTTGATACAGTGTTTTATACAGACAACATGACTGATTTGATGGTGTATTTTATATAGACAAATTGATTGGTTTGATACAGTGTTTTATACAGACAACATGACTGATTTGATGGTGTATTTTATATAGACACCTTGACTGATTTGATGGAGTGTTTTATATAGACACCTTGACTGATTTGATGGAGTGTTTTATATAGACACATTGACTGATTTGACGGAATGTTTTATATAGACAACATCACTGATTTGATGGTGTGTTTTATATAGACACATTGACTGATTTGATGGAGTGTTTTATATAGACACCTTGACTGATTTGATGGTGTGTTTTATATAGACACCTTGACTGATTTGATGGAGTGTTTTATATAGACAACATCACGGATTTGATGTTGTGTTTTATACAGCCAACGACTACAGTGATCTTAAAGTACGCATTTGATGTTAAAGCATAATGGCATGGATGATGAATTCCACACAGAACTACAATGCCATTATATAATAGGAGCGGTCCAGTGGTAGAGCGCCGAACTCCAGATCGAGAGGTCGTGGGTTCGATCCTCGCCGCGGCCACGTTATTTATCCTTGAGCGAGATAATTAATCCACATTGGTTAGTACTGGTTATACCCAGGAAGCCATCGAGAGTGATTAATCTAAGTTGCAAGAACTTGTTTCGCAATTGATGTAAAATAAATATGTTTGAAATAATGCCATTAATACACAGGGCGCCTCGCACGCTGAAGTTCGTGGGTTCAATCCCCGACCGGGTCATACCACAGACTTCATAAAAATGGTACTAGTAGCTGCCTTTCTTGATGTTCAACATATAAAAGGTACATCTAGGTCTGGTCGGCCTGGTGACAGTGTAATGTGAGTGGGTGGGGTATCCGAATATGCCTTGTATTATGGCGTGGTATTCCAGTGTGGCAGCACTATAAAGTTGAAGGAGTACTGGGCTCACTGCTACAAGTAGACACCGTCGTGATTTGACTTAAAGCGACGTCAAAGGGACACACGGCAATCTTGATTTTTTTCGAAAACTCAAGACGTCCCGTTAGTTTTTCTCTTAACTTGCATTTGTTCAATCACTAATATCAATCGTTAGAGTAGTTCAAAGCAAATATTTTTTTTACATATTACTAACTTTTTTTTAATATTGCACCAATAATATATTTAAAAATTTGGTAAAATAGTGAAGAAAATTGAAATCTCAGTTTTTATTTCATTATATTCAAGCGGTTTTAAAGTCAAAAGTAAATCGAGGAGCAAATGTTAATGTTTACAGAAGCATTGTGGTGTAGTGGTTAGAGTGTCTGCCTTGCATTCGGGGGGTCGTGGGTTCGAGTCCACTGAACGCGTCAAACCAAATACTTTAAAAATGGAGTAGTTACTTGTAACCATGCCTGACAAGCAAATAATGGGAAGTTCTACGTCTGGTCAATCCGGTGTCAGAATAATGTGTCTGGGTGGGGTATCATGTACTACGGCGTGGTATTCCAGTGTGGCAGCACTATATCTGCTTCAAGTAGACTGTAGATAGATACACAGCACTACACACAATCACTCACACAATAGTCCAGACATAATGACGAGTCAACGGGGGATTCTTCCCGGGGGCTCATATGGTAGACGGACTTTAAACCTTAGAAATCATCATCATCATCTGTTAATGTTTTAATAAAACTCAAGATGTGCCCCTTTAAACCCTATCGATATATACATATATTATGTACACACATTATGTTTAGGGCAGTTTAAAAAAATTAATGTTGATGGACCTCAAATATGCATGCAAATATCAATAATGGCGAACCGATTATTTTCCATTTTCATTTAAACTATTTAAGTACATTTACTACATGGCTCTGCTGTATTTCTGAACAACAAAGTAACCTATATAGCTGTAACATCTTATTGGTAATTATGAGAAAGCTACTGTGTCCCAAACACATTGATTTATTATCCATCATCTCGGTATAATAACTCAAACTCTCATTTGCATTGTCGGTCCGTCATAACAGCCATGTCAGCTTTGTCAGTTGCATTAAAGGGACACACAACAATCTTGTTGTTTCTTTAGTTTTAGATTAACAATTAGAACCGTAATTTATGAGATTAGGTTGCGAGGTGGGGTGGTGGTGGCGGCGGTTGTGGTGGTGTGTGTGTGAGGGGGAGGGGTTGAGTGGTGGGCGATTCAAATTAGAACCTAAATGTATGAGTCTAGTATAAATTCGACCTTAAAGGAAGGTATGTATGGGTGGTGTGGGGTGGGGTGGGGAATGCGGGTGTTGTTGGGTAGGGTGTGGGAGGCGCAGGGTACACCAAAGGTTTTGTTGTGATCTTGGTGTCAGACTTACATTTAATAAATAATTATCTATTTTAAAGAACCTTAACATAATGAATGAGATGAAACGTACTGCTTATATACAAGGAAATATACAAGGAAATATACAAGGAAATTCATTTTGCACAGCAGTAGGTGCTATTCTAGGTTACGCAACAAGGTTAATTTAGGCAATTCTAGCGTATGGTTCTCTATGCCCCTTCCATAGTTATATGAGGATGTATATATTCTTTGCGTTGTAAACCTTCTCGCCTCTCACCGCTGCGGGTTCGAAACCCACTGGGAGCTCGATTTGTAAGTGAAGAAGTGTCGATTCTTACGGATGGCGGGAGGTGTACAGTACTGGTTCTGCCTCCACCACAAAAAAATCGTCATATATAACCTTACATGTGTATAAAATTACGTAAAACACTATACAAACAAATATTCTTAGAAATATTTCTTCAGCTATATACTAACACCGGGTCAAAGGTAAAAATGTTTACACCTTGCATCTACTAGTCTAGATCGTCTGCGACAATCAGCCGGATGTGCTTGCCTTGTGCAGTCGAAAGTAGTTCTGGATTAAAGAGTGCTATTCTTTTTTTTCTTTAAAACCTTTTTTTAGTGCAATTTCCTGTTAATTGTTGGTTGCAACTGTATTCTGGACATGTCGTTGATATTTGAAAAGGGAGCTCATCATGTTTTTGACAGTTTTTGATATAAATTTCAGAAGTGAAAGTAGACAGGGTACGAAATTACAAGGAGTAAAAATAGCTTTGACCTTTGACCCGGTGTTAGTATACAACTGAAGAAATGTTTCTTAGAAGGTATTAAACCCCCTATTTCCTTGTTGATGTTTAATAGCAGACATGTTTATTTGCATGATAAAGTAAGTTTCCCAGAATTCTAACCAGGTTTGAGTTTTTAACAGGTTGTCAACATTCTAACTTTACTATGGAAGGGCAAAGGAGACTCATTTACGCTATTATAACCTCAAGACAAACGTCTAGAACAGTTCTCCTAAACAACGTGATACTGATATTGTTTCTGATTGGCTGAGGCAGAAACACCTGCTATCCAAGATATACAGAAGCACAGAAAGACAATACAATTGTAAATAAACAAAGTGGGAAACTTCATCATTATATCGACGAACTAAATGCGGATGGTCAGACATACTTCAATAATACAAACTAATAATTACTGTCACGTGCTTCCGGTTTCAAATGTGTTACTTTCACTTTTGAAATTTATATCTAGAAAAGCATGATGAGCTGCATTTCCAAATATCAATTAAATCTCCAGAATACTTACAGAAAACACACACGAAACTGCACTTACAAGTTGTAAAAAAACAGAAAAGATTAGAACTCTTTAATAGAGATATCCGGTTGTTTTACAGAAATTAGACTTTTAATCATTTTATGCCCGATTCCATTCGAATGTATGGAGATTTTAAAATTAAGCTCTGAACAACTCAGTTAATACCTTACTTTAATGATATGGCATCGTCATCATACTTTTGAAGACGTTTACATATTTTTTTTTTTATAGAAACTGTCGGACTTGATTAAACCTACTCGGATATTTATATCAGATGCTATTTATTTATTTATTTATTTATTTATTATTTCTCTTCATATTCTTGTTATTCTGCATAGTTTTAAGTCTATTACTGGCGCAATATAATCAATAATTAGTTATAAGCAAAACCAGTTTGCTTCGAATTATCCAAATAATTAGTAATAATGATCTGCAAATATGCAAGTTATGGAGGAAAACTAACGGGACGCCGCGAGTTTTAAGCAAATCAAGATTGCAGTGAGTCCCTTTAATAGAGTCATGTTCAGGCATTGAATTTTGTAATTATTAGCGAATCATGGTAAACTCTTATTTCTATGAATTGTGTAACTTTGTAGAACTCTCAATCGCTGTCATGTGGTGATTTAACTGTATTGAATTGACGATTTTTATATTAAGCGGGTGACCCAGTTAGTAAAACTAATCTTTTCAGATGCCCTCTAAGGTGACTATTATACTGTTTGTGATAAAGTCATACCCATAAGTAATGCATTAAGGGATTTGTAATTTTGGGAGAGGTCCTTCATAGGCAATGCCTGTTGTCCAATTGGATTCTTACTTGAATAAAATATTGTTTAAAAATAAGGAATTTACTTAATACTAGGTCGGCCGCATGTTTTGACATTCCCTCAATTTTTGTCTGCTAAAAACACTAAAAGATGAACTCTAAACTAAAAATACTTTGAAAACTATTGGTCCGGACCCCAACATTAACAGTGTCAAAACAAAGGTGCACATGTCCTCTTCATGAATATATTAGATTTATTACAATCGAGGATCGCGCAAAAGAGCGCAAGGGTGTTAAAGGACCCCAGGGGTGGGCAGAATATTTTTATTTATTTATTTTTATTTTATTTTTTTACTTTTATGCAATTTTTTTAAAAATATTTTTTTTTTACTGAACATCTGATGAAAACAATGTATCTTCATAATGAAATATATTCTACTTTGATTTTTTGAAAATTTGAAAAACATGCGGCCTACCTATTAATACTATTTACTCCATAAAACGTATCATTTATATTTCCAGTATACTCAATTACAATATTTACTGAAGCAAGACATCAAACGTTTTATTATGTAATGCTGGCATTTTAAGATAAACAACCAAGAAATAGATCCGCTATCTCGTAATGTACATTGAGTAGGATGATTTCATAAAACACAACAACAAAAAAGACATACCGTTTCGAAATTGCTATGGTTGTGTACATGTATGTTTTATATCCTTCAGTAAACAAGCATCCAGGTGACAGAGAAGCAAACGAACATGGTATCCAACAGGACAACAAGCACAGACGACAGGAAGCAGACGAACTATTATCCAGGAATTATGGGAATTATGGGAACATAGTTCCGATCTCCACAGTGTAGCATTGTAGCATGTTTGTCGATATCATATCACACTACGTCTGCCAGAGGATCTGTGCAACAGCCACACACGAATTGTATTAAGTACAGTACAATAATATATTTAGAGATATATATACATACTTTCACGAGAAAGAAATGCACTTAATGATGTATATAGAATCCATGAGCAAGGGAGCGATTACTTGAGAGAAAGAGTAGAATTAAATGTGCTGAGAATAATACCAATTGATGTTTGTCCTAATGGTTTATTCCAAAGAATCCAAAATGTTAATTGCTTCCAAAAGCCAGTGTATCCGAATACGCGAGTGAATCGTACAAGTAACTAAATTAAGGAATACTATACTACGGTTCCTTGATTATTTTTTCTTATTTGGATACGAATGGTCGCGCATAGATCTACGAGTTGATTTGGTTGAATTGGGGTCTACGGCGCTCCAACGCTAAACGGTAAGGAAGAAACCAGGCCCATCCACCATTTAGACCGTGATACAAATATGAAGAATGGGATTATAACCTTCTCACCTGCAGCAGAACCGTAGAATTGTTACACATTCTCTTGTAAGTACTCCATTTTGCACTGGAGTCACGAACATAGTTTTCTTCCACCACTCAAGTAGCACATGCAGGAATACAGGCATGATGAAGACCTTTGATGAACATGACAAAAACATGACAAATGAACATGAATTTGCTTTTCCTTTACCCCTCTGCCTGGATAAGCAGTTACGTATTCCTACCTGAATGAATGAATGAATGAATGAATGAATGAATGAATGAATGAATGAATGAATGGATGGTGATTTACGGCACGTCGACACATAAATAGGTCATATTGTGCGCAAAAACTGATGAAAGATGAAGAAACGAAGTAGTAATTAAAAATGTTTCTAAATATATAAAAATAAGACTCTTTACAAATAAGGGATGATATGGTAAACGTAGTAACTATCTATATGTAGGGCAACATATGCTCAAAGGGCGTGATATTAACTATGAATGAGGGCACATAAATACAAATAAGGGCATACAACTATACTATTGCTTTCTTCTATAACATTTCGGGGATGGACTGTCGTCTTCAATAATTTGCACCTTTGCGGATCTGTGGCAGTGTTATTTTTCTACAACTATAACCACGATGGTTTTATGGTCGTGCCACGATTCTTCCACTATAGGTTTACCACCACTAATTACATGTAAACCTAGGTTTACCACCACTAATTACATGTAAACCTCCGAGGTGTAGTCGAATGTAGTTCCTAATAAAAAGTAATCCCTCCTTTTTTGATGGAAATGGGCATTATATATAAGTAGGGGAAAACTGCCCAGTTCTGTTCGATGTTGTGGTTGTATGTATAAGAAGCGTTTTAATAGGTTTTACTGGATCACTGATGAACTTTTACGAAATGTTGTCCATGCTTACACTTTGTGAGCAACCATCACTGAAAACAGCTGTACTCTTGACATGTTTAGTAAACAAACAAGAACTTTCTTACATGTCTTGTGACCCCACCTTTTCTGGTTATTTTTCAAGTGGAACATTAGTTTTCCATATGAATATTACACTGCTGCATTATCCATACTTGAATTCAATTTGCAGCAAATCATTAATATGTGACACTTAACATTGGTGTCTATGGGAAAATAATTGGTGCTTTCATACCAATAACTGAAATTAACAGATAAACTCGGGCCATGTCTGGTTCAGAGATCATTCAGTGTGGAAGCTGCGATGTGTTTACAGCACCTACTACACCTCAGTTTTCTTTCACAATCTTATATTCCTGCTTGTGAGCTAGTTCATTTTGGAATGATGAATCATCTTCATTGCCTTTAATTAAGCGTTTATTGAAGAGTTAAAGGAGGATGTGCACACACATCTGGTTTAATGTATTTTAACGAAGGAAAGTTCGATCAAGACTAACCTTACATCTTCATTGTCTTGACGTGGTCGTCAAACCCTTGAGTTGATCATTAACGCCTTCTCAAGTATGTAGGATCATGTAGTACGAATGTTTATAGCCCCGCCACCCGCTAGGACACAATATAATCTGAATTTTATCATCTTTTCGATACATTCCGAAAAAAAGCGTAATGTACCAATGACAGCACGGCTATGTAAGTAAATGAAAACAGTCTTTCCGGGGAGTCTTACCATTACAAACACATTTAAATTAACTGGTTAATATATGGTTAAATTTGGCTACGGTATCACAGTCGTTAATTGCTTGCGATTTTTTTTAATGGCGACGCGGTAGAGAAAACAATAATATACTGAAAGGAAAAAGAAACGCGACACGGGAATTTCCGCTTTTTATTGTATGTACAATATACTGCTGTTAATCGAATGGTATCTGGCTATGTAAGATCTTTCTTTTCGGAAAAAATACTAAAACAACACGTAACACAGCAAATAGTATTCCTGCTAAGTTTCATTTTTGACAGAGTACGCGTTTGTCTCAAGCATGTGAGCAAACTTATGATTCACAATTTTTGCAAACACTTTACGTTAAAACAGTACCAAACTGGCTGAATTGTTCAAAGAGGAACTTCAACATTTATGATTTTCTTGTCCTTTCTCTAACTAACTGCAACGTTTTTACAAAACATCTTGGGATTTCCTTGAAATATATATGGAATTAAGTGTGCAGTATATATATACAATATATAGCGAAAATTCCCGTGTCGCGTTTCTTTTTCCTTTCAGTATAGTTTCAGTATAGTTTAGCCGTTTCTTATGCATTTCGTTATTTTCGAGAGATTTTTGACGAATTGCAATACAATGAAATACATGATGTCACGTTTTACAAATAGACTACACATGACTGTAGTATGCACATCAACCAATCGGATTGCAGGATTTTTAAAATGTGCGTTAGAAATTCAGTTTCAGATTTGCATATGATTGACTACAATTTCGCCACATCTTCAACATTATTTCGGATTATCAAGTAACTTATGAGTGTTTATTGAAGATAAACCATACAACTCGCCTTTGTGAACACCATACACCCATTCTGTGACTTTTGTTAATTCTTTGGCAGGAACATAACCTTCTAATGATAACGAAAACAAAGTGGTACTTGATGCTAAATCCTGCTTTATTGCCAAGTACTGTAAAACATATGTCAGGGAATACCTATCAGGTAAACAAAATTAAGCGAATCCGCTTCTGATCGTCAAATATGAATACCGAGATAGGAAATTTGTTTATAAATCATTGAAATAAAATAGCAGCACGTGATTTACGTATATCGATCGTGACGTCTGTGTAAGAAAGTAACATCAATATAAGAATTTCAGATTGTTTCCCTACACAATCACTGAATAAAATTAGAACGAAGTGGGCAGTAATTGATAGGTATTAACGCATTTTGCATTGATGCTTTAATGTTAGGTTAGTCTTGTGTCTATTGTTAGGCAATACAAATATTTTTTTGTTAATATTTTTTTATCCAAATATTTTTTAAAATATGTTATTGATATGAAAACAAAATGCTCCGTAAATTGGAAAACATAGCAACTGATGTGAAATGTGTAATCATCTGGCAATGAAACTGAATATTTTAAGGCTTACTAATCTAAGAAAAATAATGATGCCGCCCAGAAAAGGGGCAGGCAAAAAAACGAGATTGGGCGGTGATAAACATCCAGTAATTGTATTAGTATGGCCTAACAGCAAGTCGCCAATCCCTACAGTTTTAAAGTTAAAATTGTTCAAACGCGGTTAGTGATGTGGACAACAGTATGGCCATATAAACTATTAACGGATTTCAAGAAAATTTTGTGTGATAAATAAGTAGATAATAATAGTGGTTGAAAAAAAAATAAAAAAATAATAACACTTCTGCGCCTTATTTTGATAAATTCTCTAGCCAGCACAATTTGGAAGGCTGCTAATTAATATCCATTTTGTTTGTTAATATACAACCGAATTAAAAATACACCACCACTGCAGCAACCCATGTAGCATCCCCTAATTAAACAAATACCACTGTTAGAAATTAATTAATTCACAAGGTGAGCAATTACCAGAATGTATGCCCTGCTTTGCACCGTTAACGGTCAAACACATCTTGTTGCAATATGTAGTCTTTGATCCTATGCGTCAAAGGTACTATAATGTTAATACTATGAACGAGTTATTTGATATATATTTTAGTCTTGTTTTAGATTTCCTGAAAGAAATCAGACTACATAAATCATTATAATATATTCTTATATATATATTTACTTATTTATATACCCGTTGAAGGGCATTTGTTGATTTACATACATAGTTTATATTACTACCATATCATCCCTTAATTGTAAATAGTTTTATCTTTATACATTTACATTCATTTTCAATTACTACTTAATTTCTTCATCTTTCATCAGTTTCTGAGCACAATATGACCTATGTAGGTGTCGACGTGCCGTAGAACACCATTCATTCATTCGTTCGTTCGTTCGTTCGTTCTTTCGTTCGTTCGTTCATTCATTCATTCATTCATTCATTCAAACCTATACATGTATATTGCACACATATGTTTTTAATTCTTAATCAACTAGATCGAGATGTGTTGCAAAAACCCATGCACCGCATAAACTAACAGATGTATATCGAACGCGTTCAATGCTTTTTAATCCGCATAACCTGGTTTCTGGGTATGTAATAAATCAAAGGCAAGATACCATCATGCACTGGTTCAATAAACTAGCAATATGAAATATATATAATACAAACAGTATCGATAACACGTTATCATTGATCTTAATAGAAAATATTTTAAAATCAAACTATTCCAAGAACATGTATGTAAATAAATACTGAAAAGGTGATCCCACGGAATCAACAAACACAAACAAGAGAGAAAAGTAACAGACTTAGTTTTATTGAGTCTGTTCATGAGAGGTAATTATAAGATGCACCCACCCACCCTCCCCCAGTCTTAGCACCGGCTTTAGCGATATTCTACTTTACTTTAAAGCAACACAGAACGGGCTTGATGATCAAAGGACCAGTAAATAATAACACTACTGATTTGAAGGCAGGGCGACCTTTTAACATGTGCAGTGTGGCTGCGGTAAAACGTCTCCGCTTGCTTTCAGTCAGAACTGTTATTCATTCTGATCTCTGGAAATCGCTGAGCCCGATATTGATCTTTGGAAATCGCTGAGTTCGATATTTATACACAGATATCGGTGGTACATTCTAAAATACTTTTGGTTTCTTAATTTATTTTCGAAATGGTGGTTTCACTACTCAAGCATTTAAAAGGTTCTGAGTATCGATTAATCAACCTTAGGCTATGTTGTCTGCTTTATATTTTAGTCTTTTGACTGTTACTTGTGATACGTAGGCTTCATAACCTCTGCTCCCAACTAAATTTAATTTTGTTTATTTCGCCCATTGTTTTCTCGTTTAGGGCAAAACATTTTATAAGAAACTGGGACCATACGCCGCAGGAAAAGGAATGGCATGAACATACCACATTGAAGGTCCATGTTCACCGTCATATGCATACCATCTTCGGGATGGCTAAAATGTTCGTACAACTGACGTTTTAAATATTGAGTTCTGCTCAAACCAGTGCTTGAGTTCTGCTCAAACCGGGGCTTGAGGGCGTGAATGGTAGCAAGCACTTTTCACTACCGTTCATGAACAGTTACATTTTTTGTATTTATCGTATTTCTCCTTTCATACTCTTTTTAAAATTGAAGTTTTAGTGGGTTTGGTAATTCAATGTATGAAAATTAAGAAACAATATTCAACTATTCTATATTCAGTTTTCGAAGTTGCCCTAGTTGTGATTCATTAAGGTTTGTAAGTGTAAAGATTCAGATACAAAAACAAATGCAATGATTTTATGAAAAGCGCAAACATTCGAACAATAACACATCACATTTCCGTGTTTTCAACTTCAAACGTCGACTGGGTGTATAGTATTCGTAGAAGACACCCATCCATAAATAAGCATTTAAAACAATTGGCCAAATAAAAGGGTTGACCAAAAGGGGCAGCTGAGATTTAAACCGTTATAGGATTCAGTAGACCTTATGATTATATATAATTTTAAATACGTAGTTTTCATTGGCTAAAAGGCAGTCACGTGTAAGTCATTAGTATGAACTATTAACTTTAGAACGTTTCCTATCCTGTTCAATCCGGTTTTGCGGTCAGTAGTCTTTTTTTGCAGGTCTGTAGTCTGAGAAAGACGTTACGCTTTCCCATCATGCATGTAAACAAGTAAGCAACACGTAAGCAGAGTTTATACGATTCAATATAATAAAACAATTATCTACTTCTGTTTCAGTAAGTAGTTAAAAAATATTCGTCCTCGGGAATGACTATTGACCCTCAGCAGTAAACTATTGGCATCGACTTCTTCGACTGCTGAGGGTCAATAGTCACTCTCTTGGATGAATAGTTTTAACCATTGACCTCAACAGAAGTAGATAGTTGTATACTCTTGTACACTATTATCGGTCCAAAATAACGTGACAATATATTTAACAACTAGGCATTATTAATAGGCGATATGAGTTTTATGCAGAGATGATCATGTACATTTGAATATAAATTAAAACAAGAACCTAGACCACTTCAAAAAATGTACCCAAATGACTTGGCAGAAGCCAGAGCAACATGGAAAAATGACAAACTGTTATTTATTAAGTTCATTAGTAAAAAACATAAAACGAAACATATACTGTCCGACTAATAAAACAGTTATCAGCAATTTCAAGCAAATGCGCAATTTTTTGACGATGTATTAACTGAATTTTATTATTATTATGTTTTTCTTTGTGTTTTTTTATGAGAATTATTTAAAGATGTTTTTTGTTTTTGTTTTGTTTTTTTTAATGAATATTAAGTGTGCCTACTTTAAAAGCCCGTCTTTTACGAAAAGCATAAAGTCAAAATGGTGTGTAAACGTTTGGGCGTACTAGTATATCTTGGATTTCAGTCAATGTCTGTAACTCTACAGTGGAGCCGTGGCAAGCAGTAATCAGTCAGTCAATGTCTGTAACTCTACAGTGGTGCCACGACAAGAAGTAATCAGTCAGTCAATGTCTGTACCTCTACAGTGGTGCCACGATAAGAAGTAATCAGTCAGTCAATGTCTGTAACTCTACAGTGGAGTCGCGACAAGAGTACTCAGTCAGTCAATGTCTGTAACTCTACAGTGGAGTCGTGACAAGCAGTACTCAGTCAGTCAATGTTTGTACCTCTACAGTGGAGTCGTGACAAGCAGTATAGTCAGTCAATGTATGTAACTCTACAGTGGAGTCGTGACACGCAGTAATCAGTCAGTCAATGTATGTAACTCTACAGTGGAGTCGCGACAAGAGTACTCAGTCAGTCAATGTCTGTAACTCTACAGTGGAGTCGTGACAAGCAGTACTCAGTCAGTCAATGTTTGTACCTCTACAGTGGAGTCGTGACAAGCAGTACTCAGTCAGTCAATGTATGTACCTCTACAGTGGAGTCGTGACAAGCAGTACTCAGTAAGTCAATGTCTGTAATTCTACAGTGGAGTCGTGACAAGCAGTACTCAGTCAGTCAATGTATGTAACTCTACAGTGGAGTCGTGACAAGAGTACTCAGTCAGTCAATGTCTGTAACTCTACAGTGGAGTCGTGACAAGAGTAATCAGTCAGTCAATGTATGTAACTCTACAGTGGAGTCGTGACAAGAGTACTCAGTCAGTCAATGTATGTTACTCTACAGTGGAGTCGTGACAAGCAGTACTCAGTCAGTCAATGTCTGTAACTCTACAGTGGAGTCGTGACAAGCAGTACTCAGTAAGTCAATGTCTGTAATTCTACAGTGGAGTCGTGACAAGCAGTACTCAGTCAGTCAATGTATGTAACTCTACAGTGGAGTCGTGACAAGCAGTACTCAGTCAGTCAATGTCTGTAACTTTACAGTGGTGCCACGACAATAAGTAATCAGTCAGTCAATGTATGTAACTCTACAGTGGAGTCGTGACAAGAGTACTCAGTCAGTCAATGTATGTAACTCTACAGTGGAGCCATGACAAGCAGTACTCAATCAGTCAATGTCTGTACCTTTTCAGTGGAGTCGTAACAAGCAGTACTCAGTCAGTCAATGTATGTAACTCTACAGTGGAGTCGTGACAAGAGTACTCAGTCAGTCAATGTCTGTACCTCTACAGTGGAGTCGTGACAAGAAGTAATAAGTCAGTCAATGTATGTAACTCTACAGTGGTGCCACGACAAGAAGTAATCAGTCAGTCAATGTATGTAACTCTACAGTGGAGTCGTGACAAGCAGTACTCAGTCAGTCAATGTCTGTACCTTTACAGTGGAGTCGTGACAAGCAGTACTCAGTCAGTCAATGTATGTAACTCTACAGTGGAGTCGTGACAAGAAGTACTCAGTCAGTCAATTTATGTAACTCTACAGTGGAGTAGTGATAAGCAGTTCTCAGTCAGTCAATGTCTGTACCTCTACAGTGGAGTCGTGACAAGCAGGTATCAGTCAGTCAATGCCTATACCTCTATAGTGGAGCCACGACAAGAAGTAATCAGTCAGTCAATGTATGTAACTCTACAGTGGAGTCGTGACAAGCACTACTCAGTCAGTCAATGTATGTACCTCTACAGTGGAGCCATGGCAAGCAGTTATCAGTCAGTCAATGTCTGTAACTCTACAGTGGAGTCGTGACAAGCAGTAATCTGTCAGTCAATGTCTGTAACTCTACAGTGGAGTCGTGACAAGCAGTACTCAGTCAGTCAATGTCTGTAACTTTACCAGTTGTGTGTTGATGTCGTCAGACTTTCTTAATGTGCACTGTTCATGCTTCAGATATAGAGAATATTTTTACTGCACACCGCTGTACAGAACTTCCACTTGTAACATGGAACTAAATCTAAAATTAAACATGGCCCTGGGGCAAAGACAATGAATCGATTGCTGAAACAATCCATTTTGGAGGAACGTAAGATATTGATGATAAACTTCAATTTGCCAGAATTTGAAAATAAATAGAGATCACTTCAAATCAAACAGATAACATTACCACGTAGACAGTGATGCCGACGTCATATATACGGTGATAAACGGTGATAACGACATCACATAGACGGTGATAACGACATAGACAGTGATAACTACATCACATAGACAGTGATAACGACATAGTTATAACGACATCACATAGACGGTGATAACGACATAGACAGTGAAACCGACATAACATATAAAGTGATAATGACATCACATATACAGTGATAACTACATCACATAGTCAGTGATAACGACATCATATAGACAGTGATATCGACATAGACAGTGATAACGACATCACATAGACATAGATAACCGCATCACATAGACAGTGATAACGACATCACATATACGGTGATAACGACATAGACAGTGATAACGACATCACATAGACGGTGATAACGACATCACATATACGGTTATAACGACATAGACAGTGATAACGACATCACATAGACGGTGATAACGACACAGACAGTGATAACGACATAACATAGACGGTGATAACGACATAGACTGTGACAACGACATCGCATAGACAGTGATAACGACATCATATAGACAGTGATAACGACATCACATATACAGAGAAAACTGCATCACATAGACAGTGATAACGATATCACATATGCGGTGATAACGACAAAGACAGTGATAACGACATCACATAGACGGTGACAACGACATCACATATACGGTGATAACGACATAGACATAGACGGTGATAACGACATAGACAGTGATAATGACATCACATAGACGGTGATAACGACATTGTGACAACGAAATCACATAGACAGTGATAACGACATCACATATACAGTGACAACGACATCACATAGAAAGGGATAACTACACCACATAGGCAGTGATACCGACATCACATAGACAGTGATTACTACATCACATAGACAGTGATACCGACATCAAATAGACAGCGGCTATAACTACATCACATAGGCAGTGATACCGACATCACATAGAAAAGGATAACTACATCATATAGACCGTGCATCATATATACGGTAGTTGTATCATTAAATACGAATATAAGGCTGCAATGATATCAATATTGTGGAAGTATTCATCCGCGCGTAAGTAATCAATGATGTTATCTTCTGCTGAATGGTAAGATTTTACTAGATATAATAGAAACCAGACGACTGTTATATCTGGGCCCCGTTTTACGATACAACTTATGACCATTTTAATCGTAAATCAATTTCTTAAATACTTCACTATAAATTACACTTTTCAAATAAACTTGATTTCATTTCATTTTCTTGCACATGTGATATTTCTGCCCTACGTGCACACATAATTGTCTACATTGAATGCGTAGGTGAAAACAAGTGAACGATTTTAAAAATTTGAGACTTATCGTAAGATATTTAATAAAAGAGGGCCCAGGTTTTTATAATAAAAGACATTAAGTGGGATGTTAACACATCTTATTGGGTTATATTGAGACAGCAACATCTGAAGGAGATGAGATGAGGAATTAATAGAAACCAGACGACTGTTAGATCTGGCTTTTATAGTACAAAAATTAAATTGGATGTTAACCCATCTTATTGGGTAATATTGGGACAGCAACCTCAAAAGGAGATGAGATGAAGGATACAGTTTTCCATCAGACATCTATAGTTCAAGGCCATATCCTCAGATTTACCAAGGCCGTTAAATAAGAAAGGATATGAATAAGACCAGGTTTATATATTGTATTGTATTGTAATCAGTTTTGATTAATATTCAGATGAAACCAAATCTGACATATTTTTCTTCATAAATCAAGGTGTTGGGAATTTGAATTTCCATATCGTTCAGTGACGCGCAACTTGAGATGGTCGCATATTGCGGATAGCACGTTAACGCTTCAGGGGGTCCATACATTTTCGTAGTTGGGATGTAATTGGATTATATCGCCTAAACCACAGCTGTATGAATGCACACGCTTTATTGATATAATTAAAATTAACTAATCATTAAGCTTTATTTGGAAGAGTTCATCTTAAAGTAACATGTCTGTCTGTCTGTCTGTCGTTTGTTGTCGGCTCAACTACCTACCTACTGTCTGTCTGTTGTCTGTCTGTCTGTCTGTCTGTCTGGTCCGGTCCGGCCGGCCGGCCGGCCGGCCTGCCTGCCTGTCGTCCGTCCGTCCGTCCGTCTGTCTGTCTGTCGACCGATCCATCCACCCTCCGTCTGTCCGACTGTCTGTCTGGCAATGATAGGGAACGTAGGTAAGTGTACCAGATAAAATACAATCCACGAACTGACAAAACTGAATTTTCTTTATTCGGTAATTACCACGACCCATGTTGGTGGGATGTGGGGTGAGAGCAATTCACCTGCTCCCACCCAAATCCCTCCCCTCTGTTCGTACGCCTATATGTATCGTCTCACAGGACAAGCTAGGTCAGCCAAACCTGATATGTGTCGATCTACTAGATTCCCAGGTCAGACAACTGGATCCCTTCTACAATTTCTATAAAGTGTCTCGTTCTACGGGACCACCATTTTAGTGCCTTATATTGTCAATCTATAATGAAGACGATAAGACCGTATCTATTATCTCCCTTGTTAAACATGAATCAGATTTCCTTCATATTCAGTAGCTAGGCTGGCTGCAGCTGTTATGGAGATATGATGTACACACAGTACAACACTACCGAACGTTACTAAATACGATTGTAGCATGGTCACTGAAATTCCCTTTGTAATAGCACAGGTGTAAATCGTTTAATTGAAATTGTAACATGGCCACTGAAATTCCCTTTGTAATAGCACAGGTGTAAGTAGTTTAATTTAAAATAACACCTGTCAGAATAAATGCTGTACTACAACTACCACTTATTGGAAGTTTGAGTATGGCAGGGAGCTGAAATGGACATGCTACAAAACAAAGAGGGTATGGTTTCATCTCGTTGGTTAATTTAAACACCTCGATGCCCTAGCCCATCGAGGTGTAAATTAACCACCTCAATGAGACCATACTCTATATATTACTTATTGTCTACTGTGAAACAATGTTTTTTTATTTTTTTTTAGTATATATGAACCTTGAAAAACTCTTTGATAATCTTCCATATATATTTTGTTTAAATAATTATACATGTACATACAAATAAAACAAATGAAGAAAAATGGTCATTAACAAATAATGGAATGGAGATATAAGACAAATGGTCCTTTGATATTGTTATTTTTTCCCTCTAAAATCATGTAAGAATATAGAAGAACGAAATATGCGTAGTTTTTGGGGTCTAACGAACGAAATAACGTAAACACACCTGTGAAGCTGTTATGGCAGACGACATATCAGTTATTTTCTAAAATCGTGTACTTGTATATAAGAACAAAACAACGAAACATATACTTGCATAGTTTCGGGTATAAAGAATGAAATAACATGAAATAACGTGAACACACCTGTGAGGCTGTCATGACAGACGACACATCATCTGGATCGTCAACGCCGTCAATAAACGTTACTTCTTCGTCTGCCGTTGGCGCTGAGCCGATGTCGAAACTGAAATGAACAAAAACAGAATGCATTTTTAAACATCTTTAACAACATTACACAAGATCATGTGTAACCGTTTTCATATATACTGAAATAAATATTTTTTTGCACATAAATAACATGGTAAATCCCATTGAACAGATTCAAGGCTATTTGCTTCAGCCGCCATTAACAATATAATCAACATAATTAACAAGTATATGCAGGACATTATTTGTAAACGATATCTGCGAAAAAAGTAGCAACATGTTAATTTACCCCATTTACAGAAATTAAAATTTCGTTCTTATTTCAATATAAAAGGAGATAATTTTAAAATTTAAAACTTTGGTTCGTAATTTATTATAATGCCAAGGTTAATATCAATTGTTTTTGCGTTTTTTTATCACTCGAAACCCAGAATAGTTATTTATTAAAGTTTAACCCTGTTCTTGATAATAATCTTATTTTTAATGTGAAAAATGTTGTTTTATTATAAATGGGAGATAACTCTGATACTTACTTTGAATCACACATAATAAGTGAAAAACAAGAACACCTTCTGACATGCCAAAGTTATCAAATATTTCACATCATAATATAAACATTCAGTTTTTTTAAGCTAGATATGAAAAATACCGTGCTAAACTTATTTCTTTCAGTATATATACTAAAAGGAAAAAGAAACGCATAATCAAAAAATTGCCTATGCTACACTATTAGATACACGTATTCTATGTAATATCTCAACGTGTTTTGTACAAAAAAGGCTACAACTAATTACAGAAAGAACAACTCTGCCATGTAGTAGACCTTTTAATCAAAGTATACTTTGTTACAAGAAATTCGTAAATATTGAAGTTTCACTTGAAAAAATTAAGCCATTTCAGTATAGTGTTTAATGTTAAGAGATTGAAACGTTTAACGCCTAAGTTTGCTCACCTGCTTGAGTCAAATGCGCATTTTGTCAAGAATGAAACTTTAAAGGAGTAACACCTGGTGTGTTTGGTGCTGTTTAAACCTTCTTTCCGAAAGGACAGGCCTAATGTCGCCCTGTACCATTCGATTAGCAGTAGCATATTAAACATACAATATATAGCGGAAATACCCAGTATGCGTTTCTTTTTCCTTTCAGTATATAATACATGTATGTCACAACGATAGCAACCGGAGTGCCAGGAGCGGTCAGTAGCAACTATGACTGTATGTCACAACGATACCGGAGTGCCAGGTGCGGTCAGTAGCAACTATGACAACTGCAATATCAGGAGCGGTAAGTAACAAACATCATATTATGTAAATATCACATCCTCTTGAGGGTGCCAGTGGATATTATAAACCTTCGAAATGATAATGTCGCCTCGGTCGACATTGCATCCTCGGGTTGATAATATCCACTGGCACCCTCAAGAGGATGTGATATTTATTTTATACAGGTCTTTTTGAACATATTTATCATAGTTAAAACATGATATTAACAATCTATTTTTAGAACTGAGCTTTTCAAAAAGCTAGCGGGATGATATTTTGCGCTATCACCCGCTATGACGCACTGAGGGTGATAGCGTGAAATATCAACCCGGCAGGGTCCCGGTATACGAAAATGGCAACCGGAATGCTAGGAGTAGTCAGTGATAAATAAAATATACGACAACCGGAATGCCAGAAGTAGTCAGTGGTAAATACCAAATACGAAAATGGCAACCGGAATGCCAGGAGTGGTTAGTGGTAAATACCATATACGAAAATGGCAACCATGGCAACCGGAATGCCAGGAGTGGTCAGTGGTGAATACCATATACGAAAATGGCAACCGGAATGCCAGGAGTGGTTAGTGGTAAGTACCATATACGAAAATGGCAACCGGAATGCCAGGAGTAGTCAGTGGTAAATATCATCTACGAAAATGGCAACCTGAATGCCAGGAGTGGTTGGATGCAAACACCATACAAGGAAATGACAAGCAGAATATCAGAAGAGGTCAGAAGCAAAAGGCATATACGGAAATGACAACCGGAGTAGCAAGAGCTTTCAATATCAAATACCATATTAGAAAATGATAACCGGAGTTTCAGGTGCCGTTAGGGGTAAACAACATATAAGGGAATGATAACTAGATAACCAAGAGCTGTCAGAAGTAAATGATAACCAGCGTCACAAGAGAGCAAAAGCCATATAGGAAAATGACAACCCGAGATCCGAGAGTGTTCAGCAGCAAAAACATTTAGGAACAAACAAACAGCATATACGACAATGACAACCGGTACAATAGAAGTAAGCAACAACACATGGCATAGACCGGTTTTAGTCTATAAATTAGACTACAAATAATAAAATTAGATAAATTAAAAAATAAAATAATACTCTGCATAAATATTATTTTATTTTCAAGCTCTGTTTCTCTTTCTGAACTTAATGTTCAGATAAGACCATACACGTTATCAGTGGAGATATTTGCCTCTTTCAGTGCTAAGGAAATTCTATAATAATAGTTAAAAGGTTAAACTATTAAGGACAGATGCAAGTCTACATATGGCATAGCAATGCAAAGTATAATACTAACGAAGACGTATACAGCAAGAAAAAGGCAACCAACTTAATTGAACTAATTCGATGCAAACAACAACAACATAATACATGTATCTCCAACAATGCATTGCCCTCAAAAAAGCATACGCATCCGAGTTCGGCAATATTAAAATAATTAATGACATCAAACGGCGAAACTTAAAATCATCAAATCTGATCAAATGGTAATAATACGGTGATCATTGTTCGAATCATATCTTTAAACGGTTTAACTGTTCATTTCCTATCATCAAACGATGAAACTTTTAAAATTATATCAGCAAACGGTGAAACTGTTCATTTCCTATCATCAAACGATAAAACTTTTAAAATTATATCAGCAAACGGTGGAACTGTTAAAATCATATCATCAAACGATGAAACTGTTCAAATTATATTATTAAATCGTGGTTGGGGAAATCTATCTAGTCTGTCTAACCGGGCAACCGCCTGATAGAGGCAGGGAAACTTTTCATAACCCAAACCCACCCACACCCATCAAATAAAAACGATCACAGATCTGTTTCAGGGGAAATGTTACACAAACCACTGATAAATGCACTGAATAGGGTCTTTTATTAAGCATATCAAGTTTTTTTTTCAAGGTCAATCAATGGTGTGTGTGTGTGCGTGCGTGCGTGTGTGTGTGTGTGTGTATGTCGGCGATGGGGACGGCGGTGGCGGAGGGGTCGGCGGTAGGGACAAAGCGTATTATAACACCCACTATCTTAGTATTGCTTCCCACCCAACGCATTGGCTAAATTATCAAAATCCAACATGGCACAAAACAAAAACATGTATCAATGTCGTCTGCCACGACATGACAGTTATTGTCGTCTGCCACGACAGTTACATGTTTTTCGCGTAATTCCTGCTAAACATTTTAATATCCATTAAAATGTCTCCTGGCGGTTTTGGCTGTTATCGACCTTTACACCAAAAGCTCGATCAGCAAGCAAATCACAAAATCGATCAGCATCAAAGAGCCCGCGTCATTTCGCACGATTCATTGCGTGATCACAAAGTGATATTAATCATTCACTTTGAGAACTCATTTGCCCTGATGAAGGACAACTACAGCAGACATCAGCTGAGGCTATAATTAAAATTATGTCTGTTTGCCCGAACGTGACCGGTCCAAAACATCGGCGCGACGCCAAGCTTTTTCCCCCAGTAATAAGATGTTGATCTTTTAACATTAACTTCTCGCTCCACTACCTGGACAAACTTGAATAGCCCTCTGACAGTGTTTAGGTCATCTTTATTAGTTTGGTTACCAGTTGTTTTAGAAAGGAACTTTATGTAAAAAGTTAAGATTTTCAACATTGCAATACACACCCAGTATACTAAAATCTTCTTTAAGCAGTACAATCAATTGAGTTTCGAGTCCAATCAAGCAGTTAAACTTTAAACAGCAATCACACAATAATCTGACATACATGGAAAAAAAAGCAGAAGATTTGTCCTACCTACCTACCCATCTGAAAAACCTAAGGTCGGATTTGGGCAAATTAAGATATTTTTAATTGAGGCCTTAGGTGTTGTCAACTCAGTTCAATGTAACTCACTTTAATCCTGAATATATTTGATATTAAATAGGGCACCTTCCTATTCCTATGTATCCTTCCCTCTCTCAAAGGGCGGCCCGAAATAATGCGTTTTAACAAAAGTTCGACTTATTACTTAACGGTTGTTTCCCTTGTTCTATGTTCTAAAGTATTGTTTAGAATCACTGCATAGTGGAGGCCCCCGGTCTCTTACGCATAGAGATTGGATATATACTGAAAGGAAAAAGAAACGTGACACGGGAATTTCCGCTATATATTGTATATATTGCACACTTAATTTCATATATATTCCAAGGAAATCCCGAAATGTTTTTTAAAAAAAAAAGTTGCAGTTAGTTAGAGAAAGAACACAACTGTGATGTTGTAGACGTTTTAATCACAGTATACGTGTCAATAATCTGTCAAGAATGAAACTTTGCAGGAATAATATTTGCTGTGTTACGTGTTTTACTCTTTTTTTCCGAAAGGAAAGATGTACCATTCGATTAACAGCAGCATATTGTACATACAATATCAGCATATTGTACATACAATATATAGCAGAAATTCCCGTGTCGCGTTTCTTTTTCCTTACAGTATATATATATATATATATATGTATGCGCAAGAGATTTTACGCATAGAGCCATGTGCACCGGATAGCTCTATGCGCAGTCCAACGTATGCGCATTGTGACAACGCAGTATGCCATATTGCTGCAGTATACCACTATCGACACTGGGTTGTCCAGCAAAGCCATGTATATCATGAACAGCTTTGTCAACGATATATTTCAGAGAATCGCTGCCTTTCACTACAACAAGCGATCAACCATCACAAGCCGAGATAGTAAGACCGCTGTGCATCTGATTATATTTGTTATATCTCAGTATTACCACGTCCTATCTTCGTTTCAGTTTACCCGTATTCAACAATTACATTTCTAGATTTAAGTGTAGATTGTAATTTCGAAAGCTCTGTAGCGACGCATAGAGCTCCCCGCGAATTGTGCACCCATTTGAGCTCTATGTGTAAGAAACGTAACGCACAGAGCTCCAAAATTTGGAATGAAATTTGCGGAAGCTCTATATGAGTGTAATAAGTATACGCATAAAGCTCCCATATGACCGGAGAAGCTCTATGCGTAGGTTATGTACTGGAGATAAGCATTGCGTTCCCAACCACAATCTAAATGGTTTGTATTTAAGAGGAATAGTACAGTATTTGGTTACATGCATTTGTTTATACATGTAGATGAATGAATACAGTATGCCCGATTTAGAATGGATGTTTTTTTAATTATAATTTCGAATGGCTCGCTGGCCTCGACAGCGAGTTTATAGAAAGTTCTTTCCTGTCATAAAAGTTACTTGTGCAATCAATTTATTGCGAATTTCTCTGGAAAATGTACTTATAAATACATACATTTTATCTTTCTGCCATTACACATGTCAGTGACTGAATGTTAGTATGCGCAGTCCAATACTATGCCTCTTTTATAATATTATAACCGCTTTGAAGAAATTGGGGCTATATAGGAATCACATTGTCAGTTCGTCCGTCCGTCCGTCCATCCATCCATCCAACAAATCTTGCGTGCGCATTTTCCTCCTTCAGTTTCTATCCGATTGAAATGAAACATTATATACAGGTCTGATAGGAGGGGGACATGCACATATTATCGGGGCATTTCTGTCCGATGATTGTATTCATTGAGTTATGCCCCTTTATCGACTTAGTTTACTTGTTACAACACCTCATAGAGTTTGAAAATTGGTATGCACATCTGACATGAGGTGGGAATGCGTATTTTGTCGAGTATTTCCTAAGTGATGTTTTTTCATTGATGTATGCCCTTTTTGACTAATTTAATTTCAAAGCTTCTTTTTTTACTTAGATTATTATATCCGAGTTATAGCTCAGAAACGGTTTGTACATGTCGAGTCTCCATGACCTTAACCTTTGACATAGTGACCTCAAAACAAGAGTGGTCATTCTTGTTCCACGGTCAGTCTTCGGATCCTTGGTTGAAAGGTACTTGAGTTACAGCGCGGAAACTGTATTTCAAATGTCGGGTCACCTTGACCGTGACCTATGCACTAGTGACCTCAAAAGGGAAAATCGGATCATTCTTGTTCCATGTGTAGCCTACATGTACATTTGTATGATTCTATGGGCAATGCTTCATACGTTTTCATGCTGAATTTAAATTGTTAACGGACGGACTGACGGAGACGATACCATACCATAGAAGTTTCGTTTTTCAAATGAGCGCATGAAAAAATAAGTTCTATTTTGAAAACAAACTAAATGTCGACAGACAGACGTATTGATTGTGAATAGACGGACGGAAGGCGACGGACACAGTCTGATTATTGTATCTCGCTTTAACTCAAGTCAGCTAAAATGAAGTCAAGTATATATGGAGCTTTATGCTTCGCTTTGAGCGATAATCAAACAATGGTAATATGTACATACGCACAGAGCTCCAATTTTAAACTGCTTACGCACAGAGCTCCCATGGAGCGTCTATGCGTCGTAACAAAGCTCATTTGAACGGATATTTAATCTGATTTCGCTAACTAGATTAACTTCATCCCAATCTTCACCAAACTGATCCAGAATGCCTATATTGCAATAAATGCCGGTTTTCTTTAGCAATTTGTTCATATCAAATCGATTTGTACTTAATAGTTTACATTATTTAAGATATTATAGTTTGTAACTGCTACCACAATAGTAGGCGGACTGGAAGACCTCATGTAGAACCGCATATGCTATGTCACGGAAACATACTCCAAAAAACAACAACAACAACGCCATATGGCATAGTGTGTATCTAACTAAATAAATAACATTTACGAACACAATAAATCTGGATAAATCAAACAAACTAACCAAGAAATTTCCAAGAAAACACTTTTTTATTCTTTCTACTGTTGCAAGTTCTACAATTTAATATATAGCTTTGTATCATTTTCAGATTTCCACCTAGAAAAGAAATTTCGCAGATTTTGGCTGTTTTATGCTTTATTACAGGAAATAATGAACTGTGTTCATTTTTTTAATATATAGGTTTATCAAATTGTTTTACTTTGATAATTAAATAAGAGTATTTGTTACCATCATCACAAAAAAATAACAAAGCACTGCTGCACTTTGTCATATGAAAAAGACACATATAAGCATACTGCAGGAATGTGGCATACTGCGTTGTCATAACGCATAGCGCACCAACATTTAAATTGTTAACAGACGGACGGACGGACGGACTGACGAAGACGATATCATACCATAGAAGTTTGGTTTTTAAACGAGAGTATAAAAAATAAGTTGTTTGTTGTTGAGAGAATGCGTTATGTGTGAACCAGATCCACACGCACTTCGGAAAGTCCACGCATACATTATGTTTTAGAAAGCTTATAACTCCGTTTTTGGCGGTGCTTTAGCACCGTCAGAGGTATAATGGTTTTTTTTCAATGGAATGCTAGCAATGTGACAAACCTAACAGCACAATGCAACACTACGCTAGAAGAAGTAGTCTCTCATGCATGCCTTTAATAAATGTGATCACTGGCAGAAAATGATGATGTGTGTTCGCTTACTGTGTAATTAACAAGCATCGTCCTTGTGTGTTCGCTTACTGTGTAATTAACAAATATTGTCCTTGTGTGTTCGCTTACAGTGTAATTAACAAATATTCTCCTAAGTATATCCTTAGATTGTTTATGTATTAATACGCAATAAAAGAGTGCTTCTCCGAAATTATGACGCATTTTGACACACAATCAGTGCGTGTTTGTAAACAAAAGGCCGCTTAATCATTTGATGCCCTAAATAAGAAACAGTGTTCAGAATAAAGGCAATTTATTGTTTATTTTGTTTATCTGTTTAAACGGTTATAAATCGAGTTATAATCGTGCTACAAACAGACGGTCTGAGTCTATAGGAAGTGTATCATGTTACTAAAAATAGAATAGTCAGTGCTCGCTGAAGAGCTGGCTCAGAAAAAAATCTATGGAAGCTAATTCGGGCCATATGAGTTAGCTAAAATATGTTTAAATATGAAATTGGTAATGAATGTCAATCATCTGAAACATCACTGAATGTAAAAAACAAACAATGGAAGTTATATTTACAGCACTTCCATTTCCCATCCATTCCTACACTTACAAAAAAGCACCGCCCATCAGTGCCTTCAGCACTTTGATTACACAGATTATTGTTGTGACATCAGTTTTATTGTATTCAGAATAATTTGGTCTTTCTATTACCGTGAGTTTTAATACGATTTGCTTTCGTTTGGCTGCAAAATACATTTTCAAACATGATCCATATTTCAAAATGTTTCAACAAATGTAGCCTTCAGTTACGGGTCTATTTCGTCCGAGAATGGCAGTATTAATAAAAAGCTTCCACTAAAATATCAATCATATTATTAACTAGCAATCGGTCATACTTTAATTGTTAATTGAGCTAAATTTTATGCAAAATTGGCAATTAAAGTTGACGCATTTTGTGTCTTTGCGCATGCGTCTTCTTGATTTAACTGTGCACATATCGGTGCTAATTTGTATTCTTCGAAATTTGAATGATGTGACAACATGCCTTATTTTGTGTAGAAATGATGTCTCGTGTGCTCTAGATGGATAAATGAACTAAGAACTATTATACAGAGGATCTTAGATGAGTACTCATTCATTATTGAATTTATTAAACGAGTTGGCAAAATGATATAATGCGAGGCTCTTGCCGAGCATTATATCATTTTTGCTAACGAATTTAATAAATTCTATAATGTATGAGAACAAATGTTAGATTCTATTTATCACATAACTCACATATCGACTTTTATTGCATTTTGCCTGTCGCTTTAACACGCGAAACCGACATAAACCATGGGAATTGGATCATAGTCATTATCGATTTGTTTTGACAACGCATACCAGGCCTATTTGCATACTCATATGGAAAATATAGAATGTGTTATTCCACTCCCACACCGTAAGTTATGTGATACATCAATTTATTTCACGTAAGAAACAAAACAATTTTGAGTAAAACTGAACCAAAATTTACGGATATAAAGAGATTAATCTCTACTGTATATGTATTCCTTCAATTATTATGTGCACATCAATAGTGTTGAATTACTGTCATGTACTATATGGCTGACATCGTTCATGCCTAAAATGTGTATTTGGTAAAAACGTCACTTGGCCATGCCCCCATTCATCCTTTTTTTAAACATGGCGGACCAAAAGCTTTAAGGAGTTGGCCCAGTGGGGTGTGGGGTCGTGGGGGAGGGGGGGAGGGGAGGGGTGGGTAACTGAAATATGATAAAGCGAACATTTATTTTTTATTATTTTATTGATTTTAAAACAATTACAAAACAAGTTATACAAAACGTAGGCAATTCATCCTCCTTGTTACGTATGAGGGGCTTTCCGCGGTCTTGGTGTGAGTAAAACACTGAGGAAACCCAAGTGTCCAACCAGCAAGAGGCCTCCATACCATCTCACATGCTTCCACACCTTTTGTTTTGTTTTGTAAATTAGGTATTTTGTAAAACAGCTAGATGGACGACTGACAAAGTCTGATTACAAAGCTCGCCTTTGCACATTTTGACTCGGGTTACTAAAATGGAGTAAATATGGAGCACTGTGCGGAAACAAAGACCAAGTTGATCCTTTACTCATAGAGCTCCGTTTTCAAGTCTTTACGCATAGAGCTACACGGGGTTATATGCGTAAGCGTTCTACGCATATAGCTCCTGTGGAGCTCTGGGAGCTTTATGCGTAAGCGTGCTGCGCATACCGCTCCTGTGGAGCTCTGGGAGCTTTATGCATAAGCGTGCTACGCATACAGCTCATGTGGAGCTCTGGGAGCTTTATGCGTAAGCGTTCTACGCATACAGCTCCTGTGGAGCTCTGGGAGCTTTATGCGTAAGCGTTCTACGCATACAGCTCCTGTGGAGCTAAGGGAGCTTTATGCGTAAGCGTCCTGCGCATACAGCTCCTGTGGAGCTATGGGAGCTTTATGTGTAAGCATTCTACGCATACAGCTCCTGTGGAGCTCTGGGAGCGTTATGCGTAAGCGTGCTGCGCATACAGCTCCTGTGGAGCTCTGGGAGCTTTATGCGTAAGCGTTCTACGCATACAGCTCCTGTGGAGCTCTGGGAGCTTTATGCGTAAGCATCTGCGCATACAGCTCCTATGGAGCTATGATGGTAGCTTTAGTCGTAAGCTTGCTACGCATACAGCGCCTATGGAGCTCTGGGAGCTTTATGCATAAGCATTCTACGCATAAATCTCCTATGGAGCTATGGGAGCTTTATGCGTAAGCGTGCTGCGCATACAGCTCCTGTGGATCTCAGGTAGATTTATGTGTAAGCGTGCTGCGCATACAGCTCCTGTGGAGCTAAGGGAGCTTTATGCGTAAGCGTCCTGCGCATACAGCTCCTGTGGAGCTATGGGAGCTTTATGTGTAAGCATTCTACGCATACAGCTCCTGTGGAGCTCTGTGAGCGTTATGCGTAAACGTGCTGCGCATACACTCCTGCGGACTTGTGGGAGCTTTATGCGTAAGCATTCTACGCATACAACTCCCGTGGAGCTCTTGCAGTTTATGCGTAGGCGTACTACGCACTATTTACGTGATATACTCGTCATAACAGTTCTTTTTTAATAAACAATGCGTCTTTGGAAGCTTTGATCATCTGTTTGTCATCATTTATGTAATCCGACAGTGGTAAGGGCTAATTCGTTCCAGAATATGATATATCTCTAGAGGCATCGACTTATTGTGTACTTTGATATATGAGTAGCGTCTGCCCGCCAAATTATAATATTATAAATGTGCGAAGGGTTTGATTTGGAGAGGTTTACAAACCTTCTTTTATATGTGGATTTAATTAATAAAACGTACGCCTTTTTTTTGTTTGAACAGTTTAAAGCAATGTTTTTAGTGAACTACCACAAAAATTCGACCGTCATATATAACCTTGCATGTGTTGAAAATGACGTAAAACTTCATACAAACGAACATTTTATTCCATTGTATTATCTTCGTTTTATGAAGAGAAATATTTACCATTAAGTAATATAGCCTCTATTTTACAAATGTTGAAAATTCAGTCGATCTGATTGGATTGAAAAGTAGGTTAAACAGTAACGCAACATTTGACTTTCAAGAACGTATCTATATTTGTTTTACCGGTTACGTTTCGAGAAGTTCCCATGTTTAACCGAATAATTATAAATGTATGTGCATATATGTGGTTTAACGTCACTTTTAAAAAACGGTGTCTACATTGAGCGCATTGCTCAACTTTGTAATGCTGCCACAATGGAATACCACATTACCTTAGACGGTGTCAGACCAGTCAGGAAGTACTTCCGGGTCGTAGGTGCTGAAATAGTTCCTTGAAGAATCCAAAGTTTCTAGTTTGCATGTGTTTTCCCCCAGATTAGTTTCTATTTCATTGTTAAATCAAACCTGAGGTTAAAGTAGAATGTCTGTTGTCATGAATAGTAAGTATTTTACTGTGTTTGTCAGGATTATTTCTTTGGAGAGCATGAGCACAGAGAGGTAGAGATGTGGTTTTGACAAATGTTTATTTCAAAATACGCATAGTGTGAATGAATGACGCGAAATGTTGAAAAACTGAATCGGTGTTTTATTCCAGATATGGGACCGTTTGCTAGCCAAATGTGTTTAATACACAGAATAAAAGTGTATTTAAGCGAACGAATGGTGTGGAACTTGTGACTGATCTCCAAATATAGCCTATATTGCATTGTGTTCAATGGGCTGATTTTTACCGGTCTGACACCTAGATGGACAAAATGCATTTTTCTTATTAATGGCCAAATCCAGTTGATTTTTCCTGTAAAAGCTTGCAGCTGAGTGAGAAAAAAAAAGCAGATGTTAAATTTTTGAATTTTACAACAGAACATGCATTTATTGCAATTGAAATAAAATGTGTGTGTTTTAGGGTGGAATTTGGGGGTCTTAGTGATTTCGAGTGGCCCTAACGCACTTTAAGTTGGCTCCCAAGTGTCTTTAAGTGGATTAGTGGCAACAGGTAATAGATCTGTCACAATTCCTACAATAAATGGCAATTTTATTATTTTAAGGTACCGTATGAGGCTAAAATCTGAAAAATATCGGTACTGACATTTTGACATGACGCGACTCTAGGAGGAGTCTTACTTTGTATCGAAAGCCTGAGAACCTGTAAATTTTGTATGCGATGATGGGTTTTACAATCTGAAACTGAAATATACAGAAATTTGTGGAATTCAGCATTTATTTTAGTTTTTTGCTAAACATGGTGTAAATTCCACCCATTTTTCTTCATTAATTCATATGAAATCACTATGCAATGGCATACAATTGTAATTTAACACATTAATTTGGTATTTTGTTAGAGATAATGGTAAAATCCACTGAAATATATACTATTATTGTGTGTAATTCAGTTTGTCTTGCTGTTGCCCAAGACTTGAATGTATTAGTTGCCTTTAAAACTGCTGCAGGCATATGGGGTAGGCTTAGCTTTTGAGTCATTACTTCAATTTTTTCTCTTTTTTTCTGGCATTTTATAGCCAAACTATATATTTTATTGGACATTGTGCATTTAAATGTGCTCCAAAGCAGCCTTATGGTCTATTTTGTGCCTCAAGATTGTTGGAATTTAACAGAATGTCTGTTTCTCCATGAAAAATGAAGAAATTTCATGCATGAGTGATTTTGATATCTACATCTCACATTATGTGTTTAGTTTGGTATATAGAAGGCAATGTTTGAAAACTTTACTTGATGGAAATATACCAAACGGTTCATTTATTTTGGCATTTGTTCTAGTTTTGTATAACGCGTCCTTGATTTTCTATTAGCCGAATGGTTCTTTGCATGCAGGAATTGAACCGAAAAGATAATAGGTCCTTGCAAAAGCATCTGATTTTCCATTCGGTCAACCTTATTGGTCAGTTAAATGTATTCGATAACTATAGTTGACAAATGTCGCGACTCATTTAGGTGTCAGACCAGTCAGAAAGTACTTCCGGGTCGTAGGGTGCTGGAATAGTTCCTTGAAGAATCCAAAGTTTCTAGTTTGCATGTGTTTTCCCCATTTTATTGTTAAATCTAACCTGAGGTTAAAGTAGTATGTCTGTTGTCTTGAATAGTAAGTATTTTACTGTGTTTGTCAGGATTATTTCTTTGGAGAGTATGAGCACAGAGGTTAGGTAGAGATGTGGTTTTGACAGATGTTTATTTTAAAATACGCATAGTGTGAATGAAGAAATGTTGAAAAACTGAATCGGTGTTTTATTCCAGATATGGGACCGTTTTCTAGCCAAATGTGTTTAATACACAGAATAAAAGTGTATTTAAGCGAACGAATGAATGAATGGTGTTTTACGGCACGTCGACACATAAATAGGTCATATTGTGCGCAAAAACTGATCAATGATGAAGAAATTAAGGATTAATTAAAAATTAATGTAAGTATATAAAGATAAAACTATTTACAAGTAAGAGATGAAATGGTAGTAATATAAATTATATACGTTAATCACGGGTATATAAAGAGGTAAATTTAGACAAGAACGTTGTGGAACTTGTGACTGATCTCCAAATATAGCCTTTATTGCATTGTGTTCAATGGGCTGATTTTCACCGGTCTGACACCAGACACATGTCATAATACTCCAACCAGTCACATTAGTCCAAGCGCCACCCTTTATATCAATCTCCACGCAGAGTTATCGTTCCTTGCACTCACATATATCTCTGCTAACTACTAAATTACAAGATTTTGGTAAAACCTGTTAAATTGGAATATGTTTGCCTGAAACTTATTTATTTCTTGTGTAAATATAATTTTCAGAATATCTGCAAATTAGATGTTGCAAGATTTGAAATAATGCATGAAAACAATTTAGTTTTAATCGGGACTATTTTACTACAAATATAATACGTACTTAGGTCTCCTCAATTGAAACGCATTTGTAAACATTTGAAACCGAAGAAACTCGTTTCTATATCGCAAGAATCTTTCTCACTCGGGAACTATTTCCCGTATCACTTCAACAATGTTAATTAAACTCTATATGATATCCATACCTACTCGAAGAACATCAAAGATATATGTTTGACATCATTCTTGTAATTATTTAAATTACATCCATCAGTTATTTACCCTTTGAATGGGAAGTACAAAAAATCAAAACAAAGGACGCTACGTCATCGTGGATGGTTAGAAGGCTATCATTATAGACAAACTATTTTTGTTTTAACTCACGAAAGCCCATTAGGTAGGCCACACATATTCCTGTTTATATTATTATTTTCAAGATAATATCTTAAAAAATTCGAGACAATATTTTGAAAAATCCAGTTACTAGTAATATGTTAGAAATTCAAGATAATATCATGAAAATTCGATATAATATTTTGAAAATTCAAGTTAATATGTTGTACATTCAAGATAATATATTGAAAATTCAAGATAATTTGATGAAAACATAAGTGTTACCTATAAGTGTACATGCATTGTTACATGTTTATTATTGATTTGGCCTTGACGAGGGTTAATAATAGTATATTTGTAAATATAAATATCTGGTATGCAAATTATTTATGCAAATTCATTTATGATGATGTGGACTGTTTTTATTGGACTATTTTATGCAGATTCATTTATGATGAAATTTGGAATATTCTTATTCGACGTTTTTAGTGGGGAAGCCTTCAGTGACAGTATATAAACAACCTCTGGGATCAGTTTCAGTGTTCTTTATTAAAGTTAATTTAAGTTTAGATACTTTTATAAAATATTTGTGAGAGGATTTACTTATTATTGTGCTCATTCCTAATAACAGTGAAATTGGATATTTGGACTAAACTGGAAATATTGGAAATTAATTTAGACTGAAAAGACACTTGCTGTTTTGCATTAAAGAGACACTTGCTTATCTGAATTAAAGGAACATTGGATACTTTTATTTGAACTTAATTAAAAAATTGGATATTAATGTAAATCTGGATTTGTGTATTCTGTAGCCTAAGTGAATATTGTATGTAATTATAATTTGTGAGGCTGGTTTTGCTTCCTTTCTTGTTACATTTTACTTGTAACACAAGAGAGACGATCCAGATTTTATATCGCGTGTAAGTGTATAATATTACCACCAAATTCATGTTCACCTGATTTCCCCATGCGTTAATTTTGAAATTATTTTGATTTTAAAGTGTTTCCTTTTTTTGTTATGCAATAATATTAACGACTATGTCTCTGTGTTAATATTGCTTATTTTATTTAGAAAAGATATTTCGTCAAACCTAGATGGATAAATGGACTATGTTATGGACCCGTTTATTTCACATAAAAAACAACAACAAAAATTTGAGTAAAACATATTAAACTTGTTGGATATAAAGGGCACACGTTCTGCCATACACGTATTCTTTCTCATCAGTAGTGTTAAATTACTGTCATGCACTATATGTTTGCCATTGAATATGTATTTGGTTGACATTTCACTTGACCATTTTTATTTTTTTTATAAAGATGACCTATAGTCCTTAATGACTCACACCAATATTATCTCAGAGTAAATCAAATAAAGAAGCGGTGGTAAAGTTACCTGTATTGGTTTACCACCACTAATTAAATGTAAACCTCCGAGGTGTAGTCAAATGTAGTTCCAATAATAAAAAGTAATCCCTCCTTTTTTTGATGGAAATGGGCATTATAAGTAGGGGACAACTGTCTGTTTCTGTTCGATTTTGTATAAGAAGCGTATTAATAGGTTTTACTAGTTCGTTGATGAACATTTTCGAAATTTCGACTCTATGCTTACACTTTGTGAGCTTAAAATTAAAACCATCACTGAAAACAGCTGTACCCTTTACCTGTTTAGTAAACAAAAAAGAGCTTTCTTACATGTATTGTGACCCCACCTTTTCTGGTAATTTTTCAAGTGGAAAATTAGTTTTCTATATGAACATTAAACTTCCGCATTATCCATACTTGAGTTGAATTTGCAGCAAATCATTAATATGTGATCATTTAACATTGGTGTATATGGGGAAAATAATTAGTGGTTTCATACCTATTCAGGGAAAAACAGTTTAATTGTTGTCTTATTGCAGCAAACGGTGTTCTGATTCTTGCAAAAAAGAAATGTATCTATATAAAATGGGCCAACCACCACGCATTTAGGTAGCATGGAATATTTTGACAAAATGTGAATATTTGACACAATGTATAAGAGAGGATGAAGCAATCATCTTTCCTAGCCCAGTACCATGGTTACTACACTTTTCAATACCATACACTTGGAAATGAGGTAAATATCATACACGTGGGAATGAGGTAAATACCATACACGTGGGAATGAGGTAATCAATGCAGAAACGTTTTCCGAACAATTATGTTTTTTTGTGAAATGTTTTCGCAATTAGTGCAGAAGATAGTGCAGCTTATGTTTCAGAAACTATTCCGTTATACTAGAAAAGCATGATGGTTAATCCATAATTCTCTCTCCATATATATAAAGGATCTTACATGAGTTACTGTGTATTGTTGAATTTGATAACATGTTCGGATGCGAGGCTCTGCCGACTTTTTTGTTTTTTATCCAACGAGTGTATTAAAGTAAAAAATACACAGTCACGACTGTAAGATTCTATTCATCAAATAACATCCCATACACGTGCAAGTTTCAATTTAATGTTGTTAATTTACAATTTAAACGACGCCAATTTATCAGAAAAAAATGACCTAAAAACGTCAGGTATGTTACACGGCTTTACCCCATTCCGACTAAATAGCGCCACTTTAAACCAAATTAAACTCATTTTATAAAGAAATATGATAACAAATACGATAAAACAGTCGGGTCTATCTGAACGTATTGTTGCGTTGTAAATGTTCGCCTCTCACCGCTGCGGGTTCGAATACCACTTGGAGCTCGACTTGCAAGTAATGAAGTGTCGATTCTTACGGATGGCGGGAGCTGTACAGTACGGGTTCTATCCAGGAAAAGTGGGTGGTCTGCCTCCACAACAAAAAAACCGGGAGCTCAACTTGTGAGGAAGTATCGATTCTTACGGATGGCGGAAGGTGTACAGTTCTGGTTCTACACAAACAAAAATCGACCGTCATATATAACCTTACATGTGTTGAAAATGCTGTAAAACACCATTTTGTCTTACCAGACGTTTTCTTCCCAATATTTTTACCATCAGTTCTTTCAACCAAATATTTTGAATCAAGGTGGGCGACCTCGCTTCAATCTGGTTAAATTCCTGACATGCGTTGCATATTGATTATTCATTCACATTTGTAGCAGTTGCGTTGTAAACCTTATTCTCTCACCGCTGCGTGTTCGAATCCCACTGGGAGCTCGACTACCGCATGTTTACGTCTTCGTGACATTTTTTTAAATATTGTTTTAACACACGTGACTTGATCTGTTATTATGTTAAACTTTGTTCCCAGATATAATGCTATTTTCTCCCGGCAGCTATTTTACGCTTGCGTAAAACCTTGCTTGTCTATATTGATACCGTTCCTCTGCTTTCTTTTTTATCGCCCTCCCAGTCGTGCCATTTTAGGTCATATACCACTATTGCATTTCCCATAGGTCTCCATTATAGCCTTTTGGCCTACAACCCCTATTCCTATATCGGAACGGATGAAAAAACCTAACTGTTTTTAAAGAACTATCTTAGAGACACTCAAAAATGAGCAGCAAATTGGGGATAATCTGATGCTTTCAGCCTCTAATAGTTCACTGAAGGTGGCCACCCCCAGAATGGCAGTAAAGAAATTTTACTTTTTGCAAATATACTCTCAGTAAAATTGTATCCATAAAAATGCAAATTTCAGTCAAAATATCCTAAATCAACATGTTTTATGATGGAAACATAATATTTTGATGTTTTATGGGGATTTGTTATGATTTGGGTAATTTAATCCAATCAGAATCTACCTTACAATCTGACTATATGCCCTAATAGACCCTATACTTTTTTCAACCAATCAGAAGCCCCAAATCAATAGTGGTATCTGACCTTTATTTATCAAATTTGTGTAGACAGGAAAATAGCATTAAAAGTGGTGTTTTATAGAGAAAGAAGTTTTGTTTTCTAGAGTGTTTGGGAAACAATACTACGTTTCCTACTGAGCCGATTTTAGATAAACATAAAATCAATGAATAGAATTGAGAATTATTACAAAATAGATAACTCAGCTATACTAAATATGTAATTATATATCGATTAATGAACGAGGTATGGTTACAGTGTGCATATATGTATTTAAGAACAAAACATCGCTTAAGGAGCTGCATTGAAAAACAGGAGTTATTGTAATGCACTAGCGTATTAACTATGCAAATGATTGTGTTTGTTTGTATGGTGTTTTACGTCATTTTCAACACATGTAAGGTTATATATTGCTATCTCCAATGCCATATGCTTGCCATCTTCGGGATGGTTAAAATTCTGTACTGTTGATTTTTATGAATATTCAGTTCTTCTCAACCCGGTGCTAGAAGGCGTGAGCGGTAGCTAGCATATTTCACTACCGCCGCTCATGAACAGTCTCAGTCAAACCGAGACTGCAATATTTCGTATGTGTCGTGCTCGGCCGTTTCCAAAGGTCCATTATCATACTCTTTTTTTTAGTGCGGGTGGATATTTGCTAATATTTTCAGTAGAGGTATTGATTTGACATCTCACATTTTAAGGGGTTTCGAACAGTTTCGAACTGAGTGTTGCTGATGGTAACGGTTTGCCTGTATCATATAGAGTATACTTTTAGTTCAGGGAAATGTTTGTTCATCTCGAAGTTAGAGGGTTTAGTGCGGGTGACTGATTGAAGTCACACACTTTTCCATTCGATTTGATACAGTTCATATTTTAAGATAGTTAAAATGTCTTTTTGCTAAGAAGGAATCACAAAATGACATTTTATAAATATAAGCATCTATTGTTAGTTTACTAGTATTTATTTTACATCGATTGTAACGAAAGCTCTCTGCATTTATTTTAATAAACTCGATGCCTTCCTGAGTAGAACCAGTACTAAACAAATGCACATAACGTGTCTTGGTCAGGGACACAACACATATGTTCATGGCGGGGATCGAACCCACGACCTTTCGATCATGTGTCAAACGTTCTACCACTAGACCACAGCGCTATTGTGTTGCCAAGTATCGTTGAAATAGTCCAATTATTGACAATATTAACACTTTAGCTGCCACCCAAATCAACGTGCACATAATGTGAAGGCTGATCAGGGTTTACACTGTTCCCCACTCAGTCAGAAAGGTGTCCATAACAATTTATATATAAAATATTGCCAACAGGGTTAAATTCAAATTTTAGCAGACGACATTTGAAATTTTAAACTGATCCTGCACAGTTACACACACCGATGGTAATAATACCGTTCACTTTCCCAGGAATCTGTCACTGTTATTGACAGACGAAAGAAGCACAATGTTTTGTTCTCTATGCACGTCTGTGACAGTGCTTTTTGTCCGCCCGGCGCTTTTTGTCCGCGGCGCTTTTTGTCCGCACAAAATTTGAAAAAGTGACGCTTTTTGTCCGCGTGGCGCTTTTTGTCCGCAGAAAAAAATGAAAAAATGATGCCTTTTGTCCGCATGGCGCTTTTTGTCCGCACAAAATTTGAAAAAGTGACGCTTTTTGTCCGCGTGGCGCTTTTTGTCCGCACAAAATTTGAAAAAGTGACGCCTTTTGTCCGCATGGCGCTTTTTGTCCGCACAAAATTTGAAAAAGTGACGCTTTTTGTCCGCGCGGCGCTTTTTGTCCGCACAAAATTTGAAAAAGTGACGCTTTTTGTCCGCGCGGCGCTTTTTGTCCGCAGAAAAAAATGAAAACATGATGCCTTTTGTCCGCATGGCGCTATTTGTCCGCACAAAATTTGACGCTTTTTGTCCGCGCGGCGCTTTTTGTCCACATAAATTCAGAAAAAGTAACGCTTTTTGTCCGTGAGACGCTTGTAGCACTTGATAAAACTTCTTGTCAAAACTTGACCTGCCAATGTCCATAATACATATTTCGAGCCTATCAGATAATGAGGACCACCCAATAAAGCATTTATGACCAGTACTAATAATAAGACATTAAAGAAATGGCCCTTGATTTAGTTCAAAATGCTATAGTTTGCCTTGTTAACACGACGGGGCCTTCATTTTTCATTCGATCTTTACCAGATTGTTAATGATAGTTGCTTGTGATGACAACCCTTGATATAAGAGCCATTTAAGCAAGTACAGCAACCACAGGCCCTCTTGGGGCTCTTGTTATAATGTTTATGTTAATAAATTTTCCGACTTCTCAGTCTTGTCACGCATTACACCTACTTTAATTCATGTTAATGTTAAGACTTTTACATGAGAGGTTAGTTGATTTGCCAAGGCGATGCAACACACAATTAAATTGTAGTTCATGAAAGTCCCACTATTTGTTGTGTTACAGACAAACATCTGAACCGCTTACTTCTTAAAATGTACATGTATATTAGTCTGTTTTATACGTGGCAAGTTATTGTGTTAATGTAAAACTTAGAGTCGAACGAAATCGCTCGAAATAGCATAGTTGGAGACAAAGGTGTTTGTGACACTTAATCATGAACAATTAAGTTTATTAAAATTTATACATATTTCTAAGTAAACAGAAGTTCCAGTATAGTGCACCAACCCCTTTAAGCTTTTGATCCCTTACTTATTTCGTTCAAATGGTGACACTTACGCGCCTCACCAGACGGTGAAGTTTTATATAGAATTGTGTATAATCATTAATTCTTAAATAATAACGTCTGAAGGTACGGCAGTCAGAGTTATACTACTTAGCTTGTATTATAACCTTATGTACTTTACCAAATTTGTTTCGTGTTTGGTGAATTGAACATTTGAATTTCCGCAGGGGCACCAGTTTAAATAAAGTTGTATTAAAAAAAACGCTTTCAAATCGCCTTCTGAACTTACGGACAAAAGTAAGACGGTTATTTAGAGAGATTTAGGGTCATTACTCTTTCTTTTTGTTATGTTAGTACAACATACTGTGTTATGTCTCTCATAATATTGTATCATTAATTTCACTTTTTTTCTTATTTTAATTCTTTGTTTAAATAGATATCATATATTTTAATGGGAATCAGAATGGCCAAGTTGTCTAAATCGTTTTTAACAAAGTTACCATGAAAATGGAATTACAATGATGTAACAGACTTTTATTGTAATTATGTTAGTTTACAAAGTATGCATTGTTCTATTTTTTAACACATTTTGTTTAAATATTTGTAATTTTCTGTACCATCTTTATATAACTCTCATCCAAAAGGACCATTATATTCAAGTTACTTGACTTACTGTGTGAAAACCACCTTACCTCGTTCTCTCAGTAAATTTCGACATCGTTGATAAAAACAAAAATCAAAAACGATTTTGAAATTGTATTTGGTTAAGTGTGTTTTTCAAGATATTTAAACAGTATTCCATGGTCAATGTAAGTTAAACTAGTATTTTATTGTTTCTTAATGAAACCATCTTGAAAAATAATTGTAATTAAATGTTAACATTCAACACGAAGGAAACGTTTTCTTAGCTTCGGAAGTACAACATTTAATACTTTTAAAAAACTGGGCCATTATTTTGTGATTGTGTTTTATACACTTGATTGTTTTATGCATATCAAAACCAGACAGTTTTACACATGTATATGTATTTCATATACGTATAGTGTTACCATAATTAAGCAAATTTACTATAAAAAACACGCTGACATTGAACTACTCGGTAGCGCGGCGGATTTGTAACCCGAGGCCCCGGGTTCAATCATCCGTGGTGCCACTGAGTTCCGTCGGTGTGTTCTTGGGCAAGACGCTTTCCCTTAGCCTCGTCCGTCGGATGGGGTCGTAAACCGGGCGGTCCCGTGTATCGGTCTATCCTCCGAGCATGTAAAAGAAACATAGGAATCTATTCGATAATAAGAGTAGGCCAGGTTCCCGGATTCCTATGTACCCTTCCACTCTCTCTGGGGCGGCTCTAAATAACCTATACTGTGTTGATGAGCCGTTAAACAACATTCAATTCAATTGAACTACTTCATGATACCTGTTACATATCGTTGTTGTATTAGTGTCAGGAATGTTTACATTTCTTTGCCCCGTGTGATTCCCGGGTGCCCCCGTTTGGTCACGGGGCAAAGAATAGGGCCACTGCAGATCCCTTTGGAGGGGTAGGCAGAGGGGTAGAATCCCCCCAAATTCATGTTCATTTTATCATTTTTTGTTCATGTTCATTAAAAGTCTTCATCATGATCCCTGTATTGTTTCAGGTGCTATCTCGCTCGCATCAAAAGAGCAGTGGCAGAAAAACATATAACGTGGCTCCAGCGTAAATGGAGTTTCTACGATAGAATTTGCAGCAACTCTGCAGTTCAGGGTGAGAAGGTTCTAGGCCCATTTTCCAGATTTAATCTCGATGTACATGGAAGATGAGCCTGGCATGTTCATGCCTTTTAGGCGCCATATAAACTTTTCATGTGTTGGTGCTCCTTAAAACCCCAATTCAATTCAATTACATTTCTTTACTCAATGTGGCCTACATTTTTTTTAATTTATCGCTTTGACGTGACGTAAATTTTCTATGCGTTTCGTTTCCACTAGAATAAAATTTTATTTGCTACATACATTTACAGAATTATTCAATTACTTTACTCATGTAAAATTTGAGCAAATACAATCTTACCCCTTTCGTAACATTCTGACTCTAGAATTAAAAAAAAATTACTCAATCAAATACTTGTTGTGATACGACGTCTATTTGACTTCACTTCATGGGCGGAAAAATTATGTTTTTGAAATGAGAACTTATCTTTTTGATTTCGTGCATCGGTCAAATTGGTTTAAATATTACCTCACATTTGTGTGAGGTTATCTACTGTTAAATAAAAAATAAATAGGGCTCATGTTCTAAATTTAAATTGAATGTTATATTTGTTTTCGTTTTCGCATAAGTATGAATGATTTTTATGAACATTGAACATAGATCATTGCGAATATTCGGCAACATAGATCATTGCGAATATTCGGCAACATAGATCATTGCGAATATTCGGCATTGACGTGAACATCGAGTGACTGGTAATAACATTTCGAGTATATGCGATTGATACTGCTTCTCGCCCAAGAGTGTAGTATTAATTGCACAAGAGAGAAAAAAAATCTATACATGTTTTGTACCATAGCCATTCAAAATCATTAGAGCGATGGTACACATGTTATATATGCAATTGCACATTTAGTTGTTTACAATATAAATTTAAAAAAAAGGCATAAATGTGTCGCTTGAACCAACAAATAACTACACATTCCGGACACATGAATAACAACTTCCGACGTTTTAGTTAAATTTTATTATTTATTTTAATTTTAATAGTTGATGTCGGTCACTAGAAACATAACTTATTTAAAGCAAAGTAATCTCTTACTACAGGTATAGCCCCAATACGTGACAATGCATGGAAATAAGGTTATTTTGCAAAGGAATGGTCATGTTTGACTTTGTAAATTTTGGGATAATATTATTTTATAATCTTTTCAAATTATATTCATTTTCGATTTAAAATTACATGTTTCGATAACATTTGTCTTGTTAAGACAATATGCCTTCGTTTTTCATTTAATCTTTACCAAACTTTACCAGAGTGTTAATATCAATGCAAGCTCGAACAAGTTCGAAAACCAGTATGATCGGACCAGTAACAGCAAGGGTATGGCCCTTGAATTAGTTAAACATGTTATAGTTTACCTTGTTTAAATATTAGGGCTTTCTTTTCTTTTTCATCTGATTTTTACCAAACTTGAAAAGATTGTTATTAGCAATAAATGCTCAGAGAAGCTAAAAAAACAGTCAGATCGGAACAGTAACTGGTCATGGCCCTTGAATTAGTTAAAATGCTCTATGTTGCCTCTTTTAGACAATTCATATTTTTTCATTGCCAAAATGTTGAGATTTTACTTTTTTTTCCTTAGGTGATAACATTTGTATTACTCGGTTTTTATCCTTAAATTCTGTAGTAAAATAAAAATCATGGACCGAGTAAAAAATATAATAATTTTCAAGATTCCATTTTGAGTGGTAAATATATTGAATCAATTTACATAAACATGCATGAAATATGCAGGGTTTTAAAATAGTCACACTGTAAATACCTTAATTTTAACTGTAAACTTGGTTGAACAGCAAGGATAAAGACCGAGTTTATCACCTACCAGAAGTTAGAACTCTCAGGTTTCCTGGTCACTGATTGGTCAGTTTATTTTGATGATGCATTATCAAAATTATGAATAGGGCCTTTATGTTTCATCCGATCTTTACCAAACTCTACCAGATTGTTCATGTCAATAAAAGCTTGAACAGCTTCGAAACCAGCGAGTTCGGACTAGTACTAGGGGAGTTATGACCCTTTATTTCGTTAAAAATACTACATTTTGCCTCGTTAAAACGGTAGGGACTTATTTTTTTATCTGATCTTTACCAATCTTTTTCACATTGCTAAAGATTAATAAATGCTTGGACATATTTTAAAAAACAGCCATATAGTAATAGAACAATAACAGCAGAGTCATGCCCTTGATTTAGATAAAAAAACTATTTTTCAACGAAACTTTACAGGGTTGATCATCATATCATCGTCGTGTTCCAGTTTACAGATTTTTGATGAGTATGGGCTCTTTAGAGACCGCTTGTCAGGGATGATCAGTACCAAACCTAGTTGCGTATATCATGACCATGCTTCAGTTGAATGATATTTGAAAGAGTTATGGCCCCTTATACATAAACTTTATCTTTAGCCAGTAGAGCGTCCACAGACCCTATTGGGCCTATTATCTTAAATGCGAGTGTTCATATAAGTTTTTAGCTTTACTGGCCAAACGGCAGCAGAGCTTGTTGTCCGTCGTCCGCCTGTCTGTCTGTCCGTTAACTTTTGCCATATGAACACTCTAGGGGCTTCATTATTAATCGGATCTAACAAAACTTTGCCAGAGTCTTTATATCAATGAAATCTCCGACAAGTTCGAAATCCAGTCTGATCGGAATAATTTCACCGGAGTTATGGCCCTTGTTTTGTTGAAAAATGCCATATTAAGCCTTGTGAACACTCTAGCACCTTCATTTATTATTTGATCTTTACCAAACTTGTATTGATTATTAATATTAATGAAAGCTGGGACAAGTTTGAAAACCGGAGTTATGGCCCTTGTTTTTCTGAAAAATGCTATTTTCTGCCTTGTGAACACTCTAGGGTTCAATATTAAACGGATCTTAACGAAACTTTGCCAGTGTTTTTATATCATTGAAAGCTTGCACAAGTTTGAAAACCAGCGAGAACGGAATAATTTCACCGGAGTTATGGCCCTTGTTTTTCTGAAAAATGCCATATTTAGCCTTGTGAACACTCTAGCACCTTTATTTATTATTTGATCTTTACTAAACATGCACAGATTGTTCATTTTAATAAAACCGGACAAGTTCGAAAACCAGTAATACCGGAGTTTTGGCCTTTGTTTTTCTGAAAAAAGCAATTTTCCACCTTGTGAACACTCTAGGGCCTTTAACATTAAACGGATCTAAACGAAACTCTCCCAGTGTCTATATGAAAGCTGGGACGAGTTCGATAACCAGCGAGATCGGAATAATTTAACCTGATTTATGGCCGCTGAAACATATTAAGCCTTGTGAACACTCTAGTTATGAAACCTCATTCATAGAAGAACTAAATTAACTAAACCAAATTAAAAAATACCCATTCGTAAAAATCGATAAAGTAGAAACATCGTAGGACCCCATCCACTTTCGCGTGACGTGAAACGCTGACGTGAAGCGTGACGCGAAAATCGATCGGGTTCCAATTTCCACGCTCATGCCTCAGTTCACGCTCAGCTTCAGCAGCAAATGAGAATGGCGAATATGTAGAAAAACGCGTCCGTACATCACATCATATAGAGCAGCGTTGACTAACTAGCATACACGCAGCATACACGCGGGTCAATCGCGCCAAGTGGATGGTCTACTGTAGTACGTTGTGGCACGAACTACTTCCACAGTTTTAAAGGGATTCCAATGAAATTTTCATTCGCCATGGTCTAGGCCTTTCAGTTATGGACCCTTGAACATGGATATTTCCATTTACTGTCATATAGGGGTACATACAGCCTTCTGGTACAAACTACATCCGCAGTTTTGGAGGGATTGCAAAATACATAATTTTTGTTTGCCTTAGTTCAGGCCTTACGCAGTTACGGGCCCTTGAACTTAGATATTTTGATTTACTGTTTATTTAGGGGTGTTAACAACCTTGTGGCGCGAAGTACTAAACCTCTACAGTTTTAGAGGGATTCAAATGCAAGTTGGCAACCATGATCATCATGAAGTGTTCTTGTGCGTTATACAAGTTTCCTTCACCTCGGTCCAGGTCTTGCAGATTTATGGGCCTTTTAACTTAGATCTCAAATAGGGATATATACAAATTTATGGCGCGAACTCTTTCTTCGGTTTTCGAGGGATTGCAATGAAACTTGGCAGTCATGATTACCTCGAAGTGTAGATGTGCGTAACACAATTTTCGTTCGCCTTGGTCCACGTCTTGCAGTATTATGGACCCTTGAGTATGGACATTTTGATTTACTGTCATATATAGGTACATGCAACCATTGTGTCGCAAACTACTCCCACAGTGTTCCAGGGATTACAATGTAACTAGGCAAACATGATCATCATGAAGTGTACATGTGCCTGACACAATTTTCATTCACCTCGGTCCACCCGTTTCAGAGTTATGGCCCTTGAACTTAAACGCCTTGTATTGGTATATTTGGGTTACTGTCAAAGCGGTGTTTTGGGGGTATTGATCAGGTTTCGTGATAGCTCTAGATTTAAAATCCCCATAGTTGTCAAATTTATGGACCGGACACGAAATTTTGATGAACGAGGGACAGACGGACAAAGGACCGGACGGACAGACCAACGCACAAATATACATGTACACGAGACCGCCATTTCGACAACTTAGTGGAGTTATCCGCAAGCGGGATCGAGCCATAACCCCACTAATATTGGCTCATCAATATGTTGCAATTCACTTCGTTCGAAGTCTGAGCAGTACTTCCTTGATTTGTGATAATACAGACGGGCATGGCACAGAACTACAAATTGTATATTTTCCCCTACTTTATGTAGAACAGACACGGGTTGAAAACTTTAAATGCTTTCATTAACGATTTGTCGAAACTTACCAAATGCAAGTACTTTGACATCAGATGTTGGCGTATAATATTTTGATGTTTTAAAATTCAACTTACTACTTTTCTACTCATTGTTGTTGACTAACAAGTAATCCATATATTTGGTTAAAAAATATTTCATTCGATGTTAAACATAGCAAGGTATTCAGAATTATTACGCCGCAATGTGACATTTTGAACTTAACACAGTAATTTGAGCATGTATCGAATGAAGCTTGATAAGTTTACATTTTATTTAATATATAAGCTTCTTTATCTATTAAATAAAATGTCTCAAAATAAAATTATAAACATATACATATTGAAATTTATATATTTTATAAATGGAATACGTGTTTCAGATTCATGAATGACGAATGAACTTAAAAGAAACATACGTTACTATTTGGTATTACATTTTATATGGGGTAGCATGGGTCACTTTTGTTATTTTAATATGCATATTACAAATATTAACCATGCCTTGTATATCATATTTGCACTCAAAGCTTGGTAACGTATGTTTCGTGTTAAAAAGTGACCCCCCATTTTTTTCATCTAGATCCATGGAAATTGCAAAAACAGGATACGTATAAATGTTTCAACCATGTTCATTTTATAAAAAAGCATATCTTTGTAGCATTTAAATGCCCCCATTGTTGTTGATTAAAACGACTAGTATGTTCAGTATCCACCGAAGTAGCGTAACGTATGTTTCACAGACATTTGGCGTCACTTTTCAAATCAAGTATCTGAAACTTAGACCAGCAGGATATAAACACTAAAGTATTTATTTAACACTTTCTATAGCGAGCATACCAACATAGCAAACATTTGCGTCCATATTGAACATGAAATACGACTAATACACGATGAAAACAGAAAAACTCGACTGGCGTCAGTAACGTATGTTTCATTTTTGATTGTTTGAAGGCATGGACTGACGATATTTACATCGTTTTTTTCAATCAATCAATCAATCAATCAATCAATCAATCAATCAATCAATCAATCAATCAATCAATCAATCAATCAATCAATCAATCAATCAATCAATCAATCAATCAATCAATCAATCAATCAATCAATCAATCAATCAATCAATCAATCAATCAATCAATCAATCAATCAATCAATCAATCAATTAATCAATCAATCAATCAATCAATCAACCAATCAATCAATCAATCAATCAATATCAATCAATCGATATTTATTTTATTATATCGACCACATGGAGGGTGCCATTTCAAAATGTCTTAATCTGACGTCAAAACAAGGAGCCATCTGGTATAGCTTCACTTTGGGGTATTGGGAATTTAATATAATGGAGTGTTAACAGTGAGATATAATAATATTTACTTGGCCTGTAAACGTCTTTGTCTCTACAAAATCGCCAAACAGAACAGATATTACGTTCAATCAATCTTGGTTCTATGTTTTCTTGGTAAGGAACCTTTCAGACTACGCAAAATCAATCAAAGCACTGAAAGCACAGAAAGGCTGTGCAGCCTTTCAGAAGGACAATGGTTCACTCAATGACAAGAATTTTTTTATAAAATAGTTTGTTTTTATTGTGTATTCCCGAAACTTTGATGGTTATGTTAAAAATGATTCGAGTTTTCTTAAACGACATACGAAGAAGAACATACCAGGTGATATTTAATTAGTTAACATTTAGCGAAAGTGGTTGTAACTTTTAGCGGAACCTAAACTTGTGTTACATATGGCACATATTTGTAACTTTTAGCGAAAACTGATTTTATAACATTTAGCGGAAAAGTGTTACATTTTCCGACATTTTGTTACAAATGGCGTTCGTAATTTCGTTGTTGTTACCTTTGGCGCTTTGTTACATTTAGGGTTGCTACAGTCACCATCGAATGTAAGTTAGTCTTGCCTTAATATATACTAGTATTTAAACACTATACTAATAATACTCAGTTTTATCAAAAACAGACACAACGGAGAATGAACTTGACATGTATATACATATTCAACTTAATGTCCAATGTTCTTGGAGAAGCTTTACAACTACACCAGATACTTTCCAGTATATTTAATGACACCCCGTGTCTCGACACAACCTGTCACCTTCCTTGTCAAATAAATAAATTTCTCCAGAACAAGCTTTAGTGTCTTCCACAAGTCCCATAACTATTCATCAACTATCAATCACAGTAGAAAGTATGCAACATACCAGTAATATCACTGGTGCATTACACTCAATTTAAAGCAAAAGGCCAATCTCCAAATAAATATGGCATCTGAACTAATTTCTTCGTGCACAAAACTGCATCAATCCTGAACAAAAAACATTTCAAATGACTTAAGAAGAACCACGGAATCTATCATTGGATTCACAAACCCCATTCCGATTTGATGTCAATTATAATGATCTATACCTACGATCGTCTCGTATTCAAGCATAGAGATGTGTTGCTTATGATTTATTTCAGTATCATGCTGATAACACCATGACATAATTCTCAATGACTTGTTAATTAACACAACACGCTGACCAGATCTGTAACACACTATATTTGGTTTGGTTCCCTTATTCGTCAGGTATAAGACATATCTTAAGTTGAAGTTACCATATCCTCTAGGCTCGATATCTTGCAACAACTGATGGCAATTCAGATAGAATTGACAAAAGCAAAATGCTCTACTGGACACCAGACAGACATGCACGAAACATCCAACCTCTACTTTGTCTGTGGGAAAACACCAGCTTACCATTCTAGATGAAATATTTGTCATTGCTGATGATCACGAAGTTCTGTTTTCATCATAGGATTAAGTATACATCAGATTGAACATGATAAGAATCGTTCATGGGTATCCGGTGAAGACAGGGAAATCCAACCCGAGGTATAAGTGTTTATCGGAACGGAGGCTCGGCCGAGGTTCCGATTAAAACAATCATAACGAGAGTTGGAATTCCCTATCTGAACCGAATACCCATGATATATTCTTTATCTTGCATATTAGAGACATGCTGTGCAGAGCCTCGGTTCTGATAAAAACACGTATACCTCGGGTTGGAATTCCCTATCTTCACCGGACACCCATGAAAGATTCTTATATTTTTGCATACCGGACAAGGATATCTGTCATTTTACCGGGGCTAGATATTTCCATCTCACCCTAGGGTCGAGATAACATTCACGCGCGCCAACATCCGGTATGCAGGAACACGTAGAACGTTAGTAGCTGGAGGCGTCAATGCACAACATGTTTCTAATTTGCAAGATAAAGATTCTATCATGGGTATTTGGTTCAGATAGGGAATTCCAACCTTCGGTATAAGTGTTTTAATCGGAAACTCGGCTACCGGATACCCATGAAAGATTCTTATAATCTTTTTCCAAGGGCCAAAATATAGAAAACTCTGGTACGTCCAAAATGACGGATATTCATATTTGATGGGTACAAAATATTGATCCGGCTTTCAGTAATGCAGTCGTATTTCATGTTAATTAAAAAAGGGGATGCCAAGGTAATAATTGGATGTGTACTAATTTCTTTTAACATTCGGAAAATAGAAAATAATTTAAAAACACGCTATGTTACGGACATTACAAGAACAAAACATTATTAACATCAAGAGGACGTATGTGATTGTCTGTGATACATGTACGGTTTGGAATAATTTTCGTATGTAACATCATTAATGTTCTTAATAAAACAATGTAACGAAAATTAAGGTAACGTAGGCATAGAAACGCAGATATCCAAGGTATAAAAAGTAAGTGAATCGAAAGTTTGTATTATAATAGGCATGACTAATGAATAAAAATTAAAATACAAACCTTTACTTCCATATATTTTAGTCTTCAGTAAATATAATTATTATTTTGTAGGTAACTTATTCTACACCATGTACACGATACAATGGCAGACAAGTTGAACAATACTACATACGTAATGGACTTCCAGAAAAGTAGGGCCTACACAATTTCCCCGGGGGAGGGAGGGTCTACCAAGTATAAGCTCTCAGCGTATAAGTGTTGGTAAAATATTTGTTAAGCTCAACTACATCAATTTGGACATATTCTTAACGCATAACTGGAAATCCTCCGCCTTAACTCTTATTACTGCCGATTCAGTACAGAAGGTGAGATTCTCGAACGTGTCAAAGAAGCGATTTCATATGATGATTAACTATATTTTATCTCTGCCATATAATAATATAGAACATTACTGAAAAAGTTAAAAGAACGTACACAATTTTACCTCATCTTAAGATTTTCGGCGAACAAAAAGCGTAGTTTTAAGAGAGGCATATAGTAGTCACACCGTCCGTATGTCAGTCCGTACGTCCGCACAATCGTGTCCTGTGAATAACTCTGAAATAACGTGACAAAATCCAGGTCCGTGGCTCTAAGGTCAAGCTTACATTTAAAAGTAAAAGGTCAAATTCACATTGGGGGCATCAATTTTTCTGAATTTATGTAAACAAAAAGCGCCGTGCGGACAAAAGGCGTCACTTTTTCAGATTTTGTGCGGACAAAAAGCGCCATGCGGACAAAAGGCATCATGTTTTCATTTTTTCTGCGGACAAAAAGCGCCGCGCGGACAAAAAGCGTCACTTTTTCAAATTTTGTGCGGACAAAAAGCTCCATGCGGACAAAAGGCATCATTTTTTCATTTTTTCTGCGGACAAAAAGCGCCGCGCGGACAAAAAGCGTCACTTTTTCAAATTTTGTGCGGACAAAAAGCGCCATGCGGACAAAAGGCATCATTTTTTCATTTTTTTCTGCGGACAAAAAGCGCCGCGCGGACAAAAAGCGTCACTTTTTCAAATTTTGTGCGGACAAAAAGCGCCGCGCGGACAAAAAGCGTCACTTTTTCAAATTTTGTGCGGACAAAAAGCTCCATGCGGACAAAAGGCATCATTTTTTCATTTTTTTCTGCGGACGAAAAGCGCCGCGCGGACAAAAAGCGTCACTTTTTCAAATTTTGTGCGGACAAAAAGCGCCGCGGACAAAAAGCGCCGTGCGGACAAAAAGCACGTGCACACACGTCCATTTCCTTAAAGGATATGATGCTAGACCGGGTACCATGAGGTCTATCTGGTAGAACCGAACGCAAAAGTAGTGCTAGGTAAACTACTAGTATTTAGTAAGTTACTGTGAAGGAGTGGTGAAAGACACGGGGCTGGTATATATTGAATGTTTTCCTTTATTTCTGAAACATTTAACTTGCTTCTGGTGAAAACCACATCAAAATTGAAGGTAAGATGGGCCCACATGCTGCACTATTTTTTGTGAAGCACAGTTTGAAGTGTACTTTGGTCATTTTGACCTTAGAATTCAAAAAGAAGGTGGTTACTTTCAGTTTGGAAACTATTTTGGAAAAAAAGCAGGTCACGCCGTCATCTGAGGCCCATTATTTTGTTGCACTGGGCATGACCGATACTATATTGTATGGCCAGCATAGTTAGGATTGGATATTTTCGTGTAGGTTTTTATTAAACAACCGTATGTAAAATAATGGTGGTCTAGGTCCACATCTCCGAGAGTCACATGTGTTCTTGAAACAAGACACGTCACGCAAAGTTTGTGTGTGTGTGTGTGTAGTTCTAAGGTTTAATGTCCCTCCACCAACAAACTCTATAAGAGATGGGCAAAATAGAGTCTGGACAGTGCTTCTTGTAGTATCTGTGATGTATCTGTGCTGGGTGCTGTCATCTCGGTTGAGTGCGTAGTGTCTTGTCGCTGCTGCTCTGTGTAGTTGTCGCTGCGGCGGTGAGGTGTGTGGGGGTGGGGGTGGGGGGGTGGGGTGGGGGGGGGGACGACATCCGCTACGCTGGTTGCTCAACGAACTACTGGACTGGTGTAGTTTTGGTAGCCCAGTTTGGGGCCACACCCGTCACAGTATGATCCCTGCGCCGCATATACCCCCCGATGGCCTGTATGTCTTCCGTCGATGGTTCGTTGGTTCTCTTCGGCGTTGAGGCGTTAGTGTCTTTTCGCTTCCAACTGCTGACATCCGACATAGCCATCATGTGATATGTGCTGTGACGGGACGCAGGAGACATCTTCACTCTCGGTGAAATGACACTCGAGCTACTGAACATTTGTTTGTGGGACAACACGTGCTTTTGGTACAGGTGTAAATATCGATTGAACATTTAATTATCTCAAATCTTTTGTGGATATAAGTTTGATTCCCAGATCGGAAATATGTATTAACCTAACATCAGTACTTGGATATCGCTGCCCTATTGTTGATGTCGGAATATACTGACACTAGGCTTGTATTATAATACAAGTGCACGTCGTATTGTTTGTCGGAGGTATCGTATTGGTTTCATTGGTTAAAATGGATAAATGATTGAAAAATGGCGTCATGTGAATTCCGATGAATGTTCTTTCATATTCAATAGTCAACGCTTTTTTTTCCCAGTGGTGTATTTCTATTACAAAGATATAAATCTAATGAGTGTACATTAAACGTATATAAACAATTTCAAAATGAACCAAACTGATAAATAATGACTGGTCCCAATGCACCACGGCAGACAACAGTCGGCAAGACGATTGTATTGCCGACGACATTATGGCCACACTCTGAAGAGTAATTACTGGAATACATGCCTCATGATATTGATTTGACGCATCTTCACATCTATTTAACAAACCTATCGATTTTCCTTCACTCTCTATACTATTCACGCAAGTATAGTTATCATTTAGATGCTTCCCGGAAATACGATGCTTCTACTACATATTTTGACGATCTCTGTAGAAGTGATTGAAATACTGTTGATGAGATTGCTTTCAAGCAAGTCCAAGATTACTGTACTACAAAGCTTTGTATACGGTTACATAAATAGATGTTATTGTAAACGCAGATGTAATCAGTTACATACACGTAGTTGTAACCTCGTTTTCTTCAAATGCATTGAGTTACATAACTGTTAGTGGATGATACTGTACCCGTAAATGCATTCGGTTACATAACTGTTGATGGATGATATTTTACCCGTAAATGCATTCAGTTACATAACTGTTAGTGGACGATATTGTACCCGTAAATGCATTCAGTTACATAACTGTTGATGGATGATATTTTACCCGTAAATGCATTCAGTTACATAACAGTTAGTGGACGATATTGTACCCGTAAATGCATTCAGTTACATAACTGTTAGTGGACGATATTGTACCCGTAAATGCATGCAGTTATATAACTGTTGGTGGATGATATTGTACCCGTAAATACATTCAGTTACATAACTGTAAGTGCACGATATTGTACCCGTAAATACATTCAGTTATATAACTGTTGATGGATGATATTGTACCCGTAAATACATTCCAGTTATATAACTGTTGGTGGATGATATTGTACCCGTAAATACATTCAGTTACATAACTGTTAGTGGATGATATTGTACCCGTAAATACATTCAGTTACATAACTGTTGGTGGATGATATTGTACCCGTAAATGCATTCAGATACATAACTGTTAGTGGACGATATTGTACCCGTAAATGCATTCAGTTATATAACGGTTGGTGGATGATATTGTACCCGTAAATACATTCAGTTACATAACTGTTAGTGGACGATATTGTACCCGTAAATGCATTCAGTTATATAACTGTTGGTGGATGATATTGTACCCGTCAATACATTCAGTTACATAACTGTAAGTGCACGATATTGTACCCGTAAATACATTCAGTTATATAACTGTTGGTGGATGATATTGTACCCGTAAATACATTCCAGTTATATAACTGTTGGTGGATGATATTGTACCCGTAAATACATTCAGTTACATAACTGCTAGTGGATGATATTGTACCCGTAAATATATTCAGTTATATAACTGTTGGTGGATGATATTGTACCCGTAAATGCATTCAGTTACATAACTGTTAGTGGATGATATTGTACCCGTAAATGCATTCAGTTACATAACTGTTAGTGGATGATATTGTACCCGTAAATGCATTCAGTTAAATAACTGTTAGTGCACGATATTGTACCCGTAAATGCATTCAGTTACATAACTGTTAGCGGATGATATTGTACCCGTAAATGCATTCAGTTACATAACCGTTAGTGGTTGATATTGTACCCGTAAATGCATTCAGTTACATAACTGTTAGTGGATGATATTGTACCCGCATATGCATTCAGTTATATAACTGTTAGCGGATGATGTTGTACCCGTAAATGCATTCAGTTATATAACTGTTAGTGGATGATATTGTACCCGTAAATGCATTCAGTTACATAACTGTTAGCGGATGATATTGTACCCGTAAATGCATTCAGTTACATAACTGTTAGCGGATGATATTGTACCCGTAAATGCATTCAGTTACATAACTGTTAGCGGATGACACTGTACCAGTAAATACATTCGGTTACATAACTGTTAGTAGATGATATTGTATCCACCTATAATGTAATTGTTTGCATAACTGTGAGGAAGATTAAATAAAATAGGAGTATAGTATTACATTTGCTATGGATGCTAATGTATAAATCGATAACTACACTATATGGAAACAAAGATTTATAAATGCACGTGTTGTTCATGAACGCACGTGATTGGTATTGGATAAATATATTAACTACAATAGTAGGACAAATGAAATGTACCATTGTATAATAAAATTATTTTAAACGTATAATTGTAGGGCGTGAAACGTACCGTTGTTGGACAAGAAAGGCACATTTGAAGGACATTATATACAATATAAAAGTCAACTGTAGGTAATATTCGCATTTAATATTTATACTGAAAAACACGCAGTTTTGTGACAATTGTAAATACATTTTCAACTTATTCTCCAAATATACTTTCCCATTTTTTTATTTTTTTTATTTCTAAGTTACTTTCCATTTTGTCTGTCTGCTTTTTTTTAAATAATAAATCTTATCATGTCTTAATGGTTTATTCTCGTGTTCCTATGGCTTCTACCAAGTCAACGCATTACGTGTTCGCGCCTTAATTTCTATGGGAAATCTTATACTAACAGGATTTTATAATGGCTATTTCGACAATAAAACACATTTAAAAATATGTTTTACTAAAAAAATGCAATAACCTGTTTACAATTACCTATTAAATGTTTTAATTTTGCAATAAGCAAACTTTTTAAGCCGAAATTAAGGTTTTATTTCATACCCCCAACCAACCACGTCTTCGCTTCTTGGAGAAGGGGGTTGGATGGTGTATGCAAATTAATACTCGGACCACGTAATGGAGTACTTGTTTTGTGCATGGTTTTCTAGCTCGTTTTTATATTCATATATACATGATCATCGCTGCTTTACACTTATATTGCCTACCAGTGCCGCCTTGTTTATTAGAGGATACAGCGTGGCGGGATTTCTTTATTTACACTGTCCCTATGCTTCCCTCCTTTATCGTTCGATGCCCGGACAAACTGTGGACCATGTGTTGACGAATACATACATCTTGAGAGGGAGGTAACGTTTGATGTTTGTCTCCAATCTTATCTTGTCGCGCCCTTAGTGGTTTATTCTCTTGTTGATGTTGTTTCTGCCAAGTCAATCAGCATTTGCTCTATGGCTTTCTGGGCTTGAGTTTACTATATTCATATATACATGATCATCTTTGTGTTATAGTTATATCGCCTTTTAATGCTGCCTAGATCTTAAGAGGATATAGTTTGTCGGCGATGTTTTTTATTTACGCTGTTTTATAGGGATGACAATATGGCCAGAATGATGTTTGGTGCAACCTATAAACGCCTAGGGGCCTTTTTGCCATGACCGTTCCAAGGTGCTATCCTATTGCCAGTCCTCTTATGTTTGAGGAATCGCCTACTTACCTACTACTTTTCATTTCAAAGTCATTATTGCATTTATTGAAACTGAACAGAATTTTTGACTTCGGAAAATTATCTAAATGAAATCCATACCCAGAAATACAGTTAGTCTCTGCCTGCCAAGATCATATCATGCGTATGTCATAGCGTAGCGAAGAAATCAGAAGCAGACCGGGTGACCGAGGCTAAGTTACAGTAGGACATTTATCTCCGTCACATACTTCCGAGTTGTTAGCTAGGAAAAAGAGATCGAAGAGTTATCAAGCCACTGGAGCATCACTAATGACTGGTTGCAGTTGTTCCGGGCAATTTACAAGGACGTTATTTACGAGAAAACCATGCCAAATTGAATAGAATAATGCTTTGATATCATTCCCAGCATTTTACGAGAAATGAATTGATGAGACAACCAGTCCAACCAGTATAAAATGAAATTGAGAAGGATGATGTGACACTTCCTGGTGTTTTCTTATACAATTCAAGCTATTGTAGAACACATATTCTAGAACACATATTCTGTATTGGGGCCAGTCTAATGACGCATCTCCAGAGCACCGGATCGATATAATAATAAAAGTACAACTATTAATACTTGGCGATTCCCCAAAACTATTGTCTTTTTTAAACAGAGAATCAGATTGACCCAACAAGAAGAAAAGAACATTATATAGACAACATTTAAATGTAAAAATCAAACAAAAAAGCCCCCGACCCATCCACCGCCACCACCACACCTCCCAAAAAATAAAGAAAATAATAAATAATAATAAAAAAAAAAGATTAATGACTTTACTGTATGTTTTGTTTCACAGTAATCCCTCTTGGAGCTCGACTTGTAAGTGAGGACGTGTCGATTCTTACGATGGCGGAGGTGTACAGTACTGGTTCTACCCAGGAAAAGCGGGTGGTCTGCCTCCGACACAAAAAAATCGACCGTCTTATATAATAACCCACAGACCTAATAACAATTATTAATATGTCTGTGAATAACCTTATGACGTAAAAACACTACAAACAAACAATTGTTTCGCAGTATTATCTGTAATATATGAATGCGAGAATACGGAATTTACGAGATAAAACCATTCGATAAGACGATATCAAAAACGTGTTAATATCCAGAAAAGTGTGATCAACGGTATTTTAAATAGCTAGACAAAATTCAGGTTGTTTTAAATGCATTTTCTCAGCAGTGTAATAACGTATTTTAAAATTAGCCCCAACTTAAAATGTATCCAAAATGCTTATATAGATGCATATAACACTGAATATTATATAGAATTTTATAACCAGTGTTTTTGAGATACGGGAAATATCTCCCGAGGTAGAGAATATATTTTCAGTATCTCAAAAACACTGGTTATTAAACTATATATTACATAATTTAAAATATTTAGGGGAGAGTCCTTAGTTTCGAATGAATGTCTATGGGCAATTTCTTATAAAACAGAAATCTAAGAGATTAAAAGCCATGTACAGGCTAGACAATAAAAAAGAAATCCACAAATGTGGTGTTTTTGACTTAGTATGACATAATAGTTAATTTTGGTGTAAATAAACTTTTTGTACTGTGACCGGTATATAGGCTGTAAACAGAAACTAGTAACTGGTGACTATGTTGTAAATGGTAGCTTTATTTGATCGTTTCCTGCCTTTATCCATTCGGCATAAGATTACGGGAAAAAAAGCCGGATAAGGTATGTAGAAATAGCATTTTTATGACAATTTGGAGTGTTTGTCATTCAATTATGGATGTGTTATATCTCAAATAAGGGACAGGTATATGCTGCCGTGTGTCTATAAATGTCCTGTTTTCCTTTTTTTGAGTGCAGAGCGGGTGGGGTAAATGAATTGTATTTGTAGGCAGAGAAACTGATTTTTTGCTTTCTAGCATATATTTGCTATATTTTGAGAGGAAATTATACGGTCTTTCAGGAACAGGGCATGTTTGTTAGTTTTGAAAAATAGAATGCAAGTTATTTAACGTAATTAGTGTACATGTCTGAAAATAGTCTGAATTTCAAAGAAAACTGTAGATTCCGACCTTAATTAATATTTCTAATGATTCACGCCTTTTTACATCAGTTTGCACGAGAACGCCAAGACGACGTTACGTCATACAGACAAAACAAGTGGAACCGGAACTCTTCGTTAATTTCCGTAATCGTTATTTTCTAGTGGCGGAATCTGACGACGACGTCCGTAAAACAATCGGAACGTCATTTGGCGTTCCCGCCAATGACGGAAAAGGCCGAGCAATGTTCCGTTCTACCAGTAGACCAAACGAGTAGATACATATCTTTTCTATCCCCAGTATTTCCTATACAAATCACAGACAAATATGTAATATTATATTATTATAAACGTCCAAATCGATGTTAAGTTTTTTCTTTAATTATGAATTTAGCAATAAACAACTTCAATAAGCTGGATATCGTCAGGAGATCTTAATTTGTTTCATATTTAACCCGTATTTCATATTATTTCAATAAAGAAAACTGTAGGATGTGATAGTCCTTGTCGCAGAAGAGTTATTAAATTACTTTATATTTTAATAGTAGATCAGGGTACGATAAAACAATGTTGCAAAGACTTTTGAAGTTTATGGTAACGCTAGCCCTTTTAAAAAGATAGACAGACGTGTAAAAACGGACACAGCAATAAATATAAAAGATACGTTTGTTTGACACTGCAGTGACATAAAACCCTGTTTTAATGGTGTGATGCACGCGAGAAAAGGGAATTAAAGTCATAAAACGTAGAAAATCCGATTTCTCTTTTAAAGATATAGTGAATGAGTAACACCCTTCGGAGCAGCAGCTCAGGGACACAGGTGGCTGTATCAGTGTTGGGAACTAAAAAAAACAAAAAAAACAAAATAATGAAAAAACCGTGTTATTTGTTGAAAACAAACATATTTTAAGTTTTCCTGAAAAAAAATGTCACAGAGTGTCGTAGTTATAGACAAGGTTTGAATCTCTCTTTGGTCAATATTTGATACCTAACTGTTTTCATCAATTATTTCACTGGCCAAATTCCGAGAATTATCCACACATCTGGGCTGGTTGGAACCGCAGATGTATGTCGTTCTCGAAACCGAAAACCGAAAACAATTCGATCAAACCGTTTTTCTGTGACAAGTCAAAATGCTTCGATAAATGCGATTTCCTGGTAGGTATACATCACTATGGAACAAAATAATAATATTATTATTATTATTATTATTTTTTTAATTCCCAACACAGATACAGCCACCTGTGCTCAGGGATAGAAGCATTTTCATTTAACGGCTGAATCCGATGTTTCGATCTTTCTACGAGGTATAAAAAACAATACATTCCATGGTTGGTCCCGCCTTAATTCGCGATGGGAAAGCTTATATTAGCAAGATTTTATAACGGATATTTCAAAAATAAAACACGTAATGAGTAACATCCTTCGGAGAAGCAGATCAGGGATAGAAGCATTAGCCTTTTTAATTTAAGGACTGAATTCGATATTTCGAGCTTTCTACGGGCTTTGCAAAACATTAGGCTAGTTTAAAGTGCGGGGAGGCTTCTCGCTAACTTTAAACTAGCTCATTACGTGGTCCGCGTCTTAACTTTCATACCCCATCTAACCCCTTCTCCAAGAAGCGAAAACGGGATTGGCTGTGGTATGAAGTAAAACCTTAATTTCAAACTGTAAAATTAAAACATTTAATAGGCAATTTTAAACAGGTTATCACAATTTTTCAGTGAAAACGTGTTTTATTTTCGAAATATCCGTTATAAAATCCTGCTAATATATAAACTTTCCCATCGCTTAATGGAATTAAGGCGCGACCATGTAATGTATTGTTTTTTTTTATACCTCGTATAAAGATCGAAACATCGGATTCAGTTCTTATATTGACATTCTGTTTATTATATCTGTTTTTCAGACTTAAGTAATGTAAATACGTTGTATTTGTGGAACAGCGACGTTGCCAACAGCGCATGCTTTTCTTGGGCACTTAGCACGAGAACGTCAAGGCAATTAGCACGAGAACGGCATTCAAACAAAACAAGTTTATCAGACAAATTGACTGCACCTTGTTTATTTTAGCTCCGCCCCAAACGTAAATGTTTTTCACAGGGAATTGAGGCGCAAGAAGTTGCAGGCATGTAAATATACAAGATATTGGTCCTGGTATAATATACTTCAGACTGCAATAATCTGCGAAGCCTCGGCATCAGCAAAAAGGATTAATAAACGTAATCCGGTTTAGATACTGCTTGTGTCCTTGTTTTAGACAGTGAACAATGGTATATACATTACTTATCACATAACACGTGGTGTGGGAGTGTAATAACACCATTCAATATTGTCGATATTCCACTAGTGGTATAACAACGTTAATGACGCCATGGACGTCACGTTAATGTACGTTTTTTGACGTAATGTGAGGTTATAAGTTATGTAATAAATAGAATCTAACATTCGTTCTCATTCATTATTGAATTTATTAAACTCGTTAGCAAAATCAATATATGCTCGGCAAGAGTCTCGCTTTATATCATTTTGCTAACTCGTTTAATAAATTCAATAATGAATGAGTACTCATGTAAGGTCCTCTATATATCAAGCACCAATCAGACACACACAAAAAAAAGAAAAAAAAAGTGTAATGAACACTCATAAAAGTCTGAGTATCCACTTAATTTTTTATGATTAAGTTATGTAAATGTTTCTGGCAGGCAGAATGTTTCATCTGTGATATATAAAAGCTTTACTACAAAATGTAGTGTTTTAAAATATTCTCGTGGTAAATTGCCAAATGCGATCTACCTGATTTTACGATCTGTCCTTGTTGGACGGATCACTCTCCCAATACATGATCGCCGGTAGTGAAGGATCAAGTCTGTCCTTGTTGGACGGATCACTCTCACAATACATGATCGCCGGTAGTGAAGGATCAAGTATGTCCTTGTTGGACGGATCACTCTCCCAATACATGATCGCCGGTAGTGAAGGATCAAGCTTGTTCTTGCGTCTTGCTATAGTTTCCTCTTTTGTGTTTGACTAATATCTCATTCTCTTTTATTGACTTTTCTTTAGGCTTGCTTTTAACCGTGATCACTTGCTTACTGTATTTTCCATTTTGTTATTTGTCGTTCCTTATTCTGTTGTACCTCATCGACGTTCTTGCTATCTTTCTTGTTTAGTTTTTCTAATCTCTTCTCTGTCATTCTTTCATGTTTTTCTCTTTCAATTTCTTTTTCTAACAAGAGTTGTCCTCCTTGACTTTTTGTTTAACATATTCACCACTTTTCTTGAAACTGTTTCCATTCTCTTAAATTAAATTCCGTGTTTTTTTTTGTCTTGCCTTGACACATCTCAATGTCAAACATGTCTTTTTGTTCAAACTCATTTATTGTATGGATTCTAACTTACTCTGATCACTCTCGATGTCTTCCAGTACTTAGTAAATGCAGATGTACTTGCTCATGGACACAACACACTTGGTCGTGGCGGGGATCGAACTCACGACGTTCGATCCTGGGACCAACGCTCTACCACAAGACAATAAAATGTCTTTTTTTGGAGGGACCAGCTATGAAAGTCTAGACCTGATAGCCCTTATAGTTTTCACATTATCGATGTGGTATTAAAAACAGGAAGAAATAAGAGAAAGGCTACGAAAACCCATTTTCTATCATAGCAATAATAAAGCTTATGAAAGACATGAACAATCCATGAAAGTGTAATGTACAATGTGATGTCCAGAAGCTGTTAATAAAGGCAGTACACGGCGTCCCGTTAGTTTTCCTACTAATTTGCATATTTGAATATCATCTAAATAGTTAAAAACAATTAATGTTTGCATAATACCAATTGTTGAATCTATTGCACCAGTAATATGTTGTAGAATACAAGGCGAACTATTGAAAACTCCAATTATATACTCAGTACATTAAGACTTTTAGTTAGTACACAAGTGTCCTTGTCCCAAATTTTAACACGTGGCGATAAACAGCTGCATAACGTTTGCTATACTTCTTTTAAAACATTTAACTTTAACATCTTTAACATCTCTACAAATTAAAAAAACACCAAGTGTTGCGTTTCAAATGTACTGAGTGTATTTAATTAAATACAAGCAGGTTCAACGTCAAATTGAAACTGGATTAATCAATTATGTAAAATGCTAAAATTGATGCTTGATAAATAAGTCAAATTGAGATTGCCGTGTGTCCCTATAAAAATCAATTTGTCTAGATTGAGAATGTCCTCCCATAGGTTACAAATAGAAGCGGATCGTTGGCATAAGTCACACAGTATTCTTATTAATGAGCGCAAATGTTGTATATGTGACGTTCTAGAAGACGAATACCATTTTATATTGGAATGTACTTTATATAAAGAACTAAGAACACAACTTATCAATCGATACTATTGGCAAAGACTAAATATTCCCAAATTTATAGAACTGATGACATCAGAAAAGCTTATTACTGTAAAGAATTTGGCTATTTATGTATTTGATGGTTTTAAAATTCAAAATGACATATATTACAATCATTAAATTCTAGTATTCCCCAAAGAGGTACTCTAACAACAATACGACTGTCTGTGATTCGAAAAATGTTTCTCTTTTAAACAATTGCTTATAGTAAAACTTATGCAATGTTATAAATATCATAATTAAAACTGATTTAGAATGTTAGCATATTTTACAAAATTTGATATTATGTAATGTTTGTTACATTACTGCCATCGACCTTCGCAACTGAAAATTATTTGTATACTCATGGACCAAATGGTCTACAGTATTTGTTGAATATAACACCATTTGATTTTATGCACTTTATTATCTGCAATTTAACACATCCCGCAGCGTTCGCATTTATCAAAACATTCATTAAACCTCCGTTAACAGATCATGCACATGTGTGGCCATCTATCTATACATCAATTAAACCATCAATCATTGTATTAACGCATATACTGAACAACAAAAGGAACTTCCGCTGAAACGGATGCTGATTAATTTTAAGGGAAATAATTAAACACATACTTTAAAGCGGTTTTGGTATAGTTCAATCATTACTTGAATGGTTGTCTATTGCCTGGCAAAATGTATTCTTATCAAATGGATATAAAACATTTGATCCTTTGTGGAACCATTAGGTGAGCGGTATGTCCATAAAAGTGACGTCGAACCCCTACCGGGCGTATAACACGAAGTCGAATCAGCCACGTTTAATTTGTAAGTCTGGATATTTTTAATTGTAGGCTCCTTACAGGGAGTATTCTGTTTCCATGGGTTAATTTCAAAAGTCACACAAATAGCATTGGAAGTTTCTTTTTTGGTCTAGGACAAATTCACCCTTTAAAGTTCTCTGGCGATGTTTTGTTTCATGAACATGTTTATGTTTATTTAAATCGAAATCAATACGCAACAATAGATATTTACAATTCACACATAGCAATATCTGTGAAAAGCGAGAATACGATTTTATTTGATGACGTAGACAACTTTGTACAGGTAAATTAATCCACAGGTAAACGTATTTATCAATTATCTGGCAATAGTTGTGCAGCTGTACAATTAAGATTTACCTCATTTTCCCGTGCTACGTCATGCAAATAATATTTATTTTTACATACAACTTGGAAGTGGTTTTAAATATATGTTTCTCTCCGGGACTATCAAAAATGTTCATATGATGTTTCAGAGTTAAATTTGTTAATTGATAATACGACAAAAAGGGTGGCCATTCATCTTTAAAGTAGCTATTCCGACAACAACTGACACATTTTAAAACATATATGAACACTGTTCTAACCTACTGACGATGAGCTTTATATGCATAACTTAATATTTTGAGAATCCAAACTCTGTAGACGCAGTATAAACGGCTTAAAGCCCAACTGCCATATAAAAGTCGGAAGACGGAGTTGGGGCAGGTTTCTATATAAATTATGCATGTTTCAACATCAAAGGTCCCTTTTTCAAAATTTTGAATAACTACTCTAAAATAAATTATTTTAATCATTTGCAAAGTATAGTTTCAAAAAACAATTTAAACCGAGCAAATAATTTGAATTTGCCGGGAGGAGCCTTTGAGGTTATGACCCTTGCTAATATAGAATGTAAACATTTCCCACATGGCTGTGTTTATTAATAAGCGTACTGCAGCAGACCGCTTTATCATCAAAACCAGACAATGTAAAGCATGACAATTTAAAGCGGGTTGTCAAAAGACTTTCAAAAAGGCACCAAATCTTGATTTTGTGTGGCTATAACTGTATACAAAAAGTTTCAATGTTCATTTGTGAAATATTATGTGATTCAATTCAAATATAGTCGGCTGCTTCGGCATGTGTAGGACAATGTTTACATCAGCTATGTTAGTTGACAGACAAACTGTGTGCAGCACTGGTAATTTTATAGGCCCCTCATACAAATATTTACTACCGCGGTATAAAATGTTAGGGGTTTAGACGAGTCAGACCAAATCCAACAACTGTAGCGTTGAATAAGAGTTACCAACTCATGATTCATTTACACATATTCAATAACGCGTATTTTAAGAACCCGTGGGAAAATCCTATATTGTAAACGGCGCATATATATTAGTAGATGACCTGAACGCCTGGATAGAGTTTTGTCAATCGGTTTTGTAGCGTAGTTGTGTCGTTATTTGAAGGGTAACTTTCTTTAATGTCACTGAGCTGCAGCAATCGCTTTCACACCTTCCTCGGCTTTAGTGGACATTATGCGTCGACGTTGCAAGTACGATGTGCATGGTGTGCATAGTACGTGTGTGACTTTTAAAACTGACCCATGGTTCCAAAAAGGTCTGCTTGTTCAATTTTGATTTGATAATGCTACATTTTGCTATTGGAAACTATACTTAAAACCGTTCCAACGTATTTTTTTTAATTATTGTCTTAAAAACATAATCAACATAAATTTCAGTGGAGGCTGTATAATCTCAATACATATTCATTATTTAACCAGTACTCCATGCTCCTTGCAGACCTCCATGCTTCTTAACATCGCATGCATGGTTTGAATCCCACTGGAAACTCGACTTGTAAGTGAGAAATGGCGGGAGATCTACATCTTGTTACTGGTTCTACCAAGAAATAAGTGAGTGGTCTGCCTTCACTACTTAAACTCGACCGTCGTACATAGACCAAATATGCTGGAAAATGACGTAACACCCCAAATAAAATAATTCCACGCTCTTTAAACCTCATTAAAATATCAGATCAGATACACGTACAAATCCGAATATAAACACAGCCGCACACAATCTAAAATCGACATACCACCCATTTCCTCATTAGTTAACCACATGTTATTTTCTGCATTTACTATATATCTCTATATTGTTCAAATAGCCTACATAAAATAAAATTTTCTTATTAATTGAAACATGTTATGGCATTATACATTAATTGAATTTTCTCATAATAAAAGACGATCAACGCTAACAAGTGTCTACTGAAACTGTTAAATGAATAAACATATAAAATCGGTTATCTTGAAGCTACACACTCCCGATAAAGAGTTGTCGGAATCAGAGTTTTTGTTATTTTAAAGCTACACACTCCGGGTGTATACTAGTATCAGTCTCAGACTCTCAGTCAACCATATTATGTTTTGACATATATTAGCATTAGTTATAAAAATACACGATGAGACGAGGATAGTACAATTTCAATTTGTATGAGTGATTTCAAACGTCTGCATAACTGCCCCGTCAATTATACTCTGTGTAAGGGCCTCGTCACATATAAGTTCATGTCTGAGGACCGCTCCGTCACAGTTCGATAAACGTCTGCATAACTGCTCCGTCAATTATAATATGTGCAAATTCTCCGTCACATTTAAGTTCATGTCTGGAGAACGGCTCCGTCACAGTTAGATAAACGTCTGCATAGCCGCCCCGTCACAGTTAGATAAACGTCACATAACGGCTCCGTCAATTATAATATGTGCAAGGACTCCGTCACCTTTAAGTTCATGTCTGGAGAACGGCTCCGTCACAGTTAGATAAACGTCTGCATAGCCGCTCCGTCACCGTTAGATAAACGTCAGCATAACGGCTCCGTCAATTAAACTCTGTGTAAGGACCCCGTCACATTTAAATATGTCTGCATAACGGCTTTGTCACATTTAAGTACTCGTCTACATGACGGCTCAGAGTAAAATACACGTCTGAATAAGGGCTACGTCACAGTTAAGTACTCGTCTGAATAACGGCTCCGTAACAGTTAAGTACTCGTCTGAATAACGGCTACGTCACAGTTAAGTACTCGTCTGAATAACGGCTCCGTCACATTTAAGTAATCTTCTGAATAACGGCTCCGTCACAGTTAAGTACTCGTCTGAATAACGGCTCCGTCACATTTAAGAACTCGTCTGAATAACGGCTTCGTTACAGTAAAGTACACGTCTGAATAACGGCTACGTCACAGTTAAGTACTCGTCTGAATAACGGCTCCGTCACATTTAAGTAATCTTCTGAATAACGGCTCCGTCACAGTTAAGTACTCGTCTGAATAACGGCTCCGTCCCATTTAAGAACTCGTCTGAATAACGGCTTCGTTACAGTTAAGTACTCGACTGAATAACGGCTACGTCACAGTTAAGTACTCGTCTGAATAACGGCTCCGTCACATTTAAGTAATCTTCTGCATAACGCCTCCGTCACAGTTAAGTACTCGTCTGAATAACGGCTCCGTCACATTTAAGAACTCGTCTGAATAACGGCTTCGTTACAGTTAAGTACTCGACTGAATAACGGCTACGTCACAGTTAAGTACTCGTCTGAATAACGGCTCCGTCACATTTAAGTACTCGTCTGAATAACGGCTCCGTCACAGTTAAGTACTCGTCTGAATAACGGCTCCGTCACATTTAAGAACTCGACTGAATAACGGCTACGTCACAGTTAAGTACTCGTCTGAATATCGGCTCCGTCACAGTTAATTACTCGACTGAATAACGGCTCCGTCACAGTTAATTACTCGTTTGAATAACGGTTCCGTAACAGTTAAGTACTCGTCTGAATAACGGCTCCGTCATATTTAATTAATCTTCTGAAAAAAGGCTCCGTCACTGTTAAGTACTCGTCTGAATAACGGCTTCGTCACATTTAAGAACTCGTCTGAATAACGGCTTCGTTACAGTTAAGTACTCGACTGAATAACGGTTACGTCAAAGTTAAGTACTCGTCTGAATAACGGCTCCGTCACAGTTAATTACTCGACTGAATAACGGCTCCGTCACAGTTAATTACTCGTCTGAATAACGGCTCCGTAACAATTAAGTACACGTCTGAATAACGGCTCCGTCACAGTTAAGTACTCGTCTGAATAACGGCTCTGTCACACTTAAGTACTCGCCTGAATAACGGTTTCGTCACAGTTAAGTACTCTTCTGAACAACGGCTCCGTCAAAGTTAAGTACTCGTCTGAATAACGGCTTCGTCACAGTTAATTACTCGTCTGAATAACGGCTCCGTAACAATTAAGTACTCGTCTGAATAACGTCTCCGTCACAGTTAAGTACACGTGTGAATTAAGTACACGTCTGAATAACGATTCCGTCACAGTTAAGTACTCGTCTGCATAACGGCTTCGTCACAGTTAAGTACTAGTCTGAATAACGGCTCCGTCACAGTTAATTACTCGTCTGAATAACGGTTTCGTCACAGGTAAGTACTAGTCTGCATAACGGCTCCGTCACATTTAAGTACACGTCTGAATAACGGCTCCGTCACATTTAAGTACTCGTGTGAATAACGGCTCCGTCACAGTTAAGTACTCGTCTGCATAACGGCTTCGTCACAGTTAAGTACTCGTCTGATAACGGCTCCGTCACAATTAAGTACACGTCTGAATAACGGCTCCGTCACAATTAATTACTCGTCTGAATAACGGCTCCGTCACAGTTAAGTACTCGTCTGAATAACGGCTCCGTCACAGTTAATTACTCGTGTGAATAACGGCTCCGTCACAATTAATTACTCGTGTGAATAACGGCTCCGTCACAGTTAAGTACTCGTCTGAATAACGGCTCCGTCACAGTTAAGTAGTCGTCTGAATAACGGCTCCGTCACAATTAAGTACACGTCTGAATAACTGCTCCGTCAAAATTAATTACTCGTCTGAATAACGGCTTCGTCAAAGTTAAGTACTCATCTGAATAACGGCTCCGTCACAGTTAAGTACACGTCTGAATTAATTACTCGTCTGAATAACGGCTTCGTCAAAGTTAAGTACTCATCTGAATAACGGCTCCGTCACAGTTAAGTACACGTCTGAATAACGGCTCCGTCACAAATAATTACTCGTCAGAATAACGGCTACGTCACAGTTAAGTACTCGTCTGAATAACGGCTCCGTCACAGTTAATTACTCGACTGAATAACGGCTCCGTCACAGTTAATTACTCGTCTGAAGAACGGCTCCGTAACAATTAAGTACACGTCTGAATAACGGCTCCGTCACAGTTAAGTACTCGTCTGAATAACGGCTCCGTCACAGTTAAGTACTCGTCAGAATAACGGCTCCGTCACAGTTAAGTACTCGCCTGAATAACGGCTTCGTCACAGTTAAGTACTCTTCTGAATAACGGCTCCGTCACAGTTAAGTACTCGTCACAATAACGGCTTCGTCACAGTTAATTACTCGTCTGAATAACGGCTTCGTAACAATTAAGTACTCGTCTGAATAACGTCTCCGTCACAGTTAAGTACACGTCTGAATTAAGTACACGTCTGAATAACGACTCCGTCACAGTTAAGTACTCGTCTGCATAACGGCTTCGTCACACTTAAGTACTAGTCTGCATAACGGCTCCGTCACATTTAAGTACTCGTGTGAAGAACGGCTCCGTCACAGTTAAGTACTCGTCTGAATAACGGCTCCGTCACAATTAAGTACTCGTCTGAATAACGGCTCCGTGACAGTTAATTACTCGTCTGAATGACGACTCCGTCACAGTTAATTACTCGACTGAATACCGGCTCGGACACAGTTAATTACTCGTCTGAATAACGGCTCCGTCACTGTTAAGTACTCGTCTGAATAACGGCTCCGTCACAGTTAAGTACTCGTCTGAATAACGGCTCCGTCACATTTAAGTACTCGTCTGCATAACGGCTTCGTCACAGTTAAGTACTCGTCTGAATAACGGCTCCGTCACAGTTAATTACTCGTCTGAATAACGGTTTCGTCACAGGTAAGTACTCGTCTGATTAACGGCTTCGTCACAGCTAAATACTCGTCTGAATAATGGCTCCGTCACAGTTAAGTATTCGTCTGCATAACGGCTTCGTCACAGTTAAGTACTCGTCTGAATAACGGCTCCGTCACAATTAAGTACTCGTCTGAATAACGGCTCCGTCACAGTTAAGTACTCGTCTGCATAACGGCTTCGTCACAGTTAAGTACTCGTCTGATAACGGCTCCGTCACAATTAAGTACACGTCTGAATAACGGCTCGGTAACAATTAATTACTCGTTTGAATAACGGCTCCGTCACAGTTAAGTACTCGTCTGAATAACGGCTCCGTCACAGTTAAGTACACGTCTGAATAACGGCTCCGTCACAAATCATTACTCGTCAGAATAACGGCTACGTCACAGTTAAGTATTCGTCTGAATAACGGCTCCGTCACAGTTAATTACTCGACTGAATAACGGCTCCGTCACAGTTTATTACTCGTCTGAAGAACGGCTCCGTAACAATTAAGTACACGTCTGAATAACGGCTCCGTCACAGTTAAGTACTCGTCTGAATAACGGCTCCGTCACAGTTAAGTACTCGTCAGAATAACGGCTTCGTCACAGTTAAGTACTCGCCTGAATAACGGCTTCGTCACAGTTAAGTACTCTTCTGAATAACGGCTCCGTCACAGTTAAGTACTCGTCACAATAACGGCTTCGTCACAGTTAATAACTCGTCTGAATAACGGCTTCGTAACAATTAAGTACTCGTCTGAATAACGTCTCCGTCACAGTTAAGTACACGTCTGAATTAAGTACACGTCTGAATAACGACTTCGTCACAGTTAAGTACTCGTCTGCATAACGGCTTCGTCACACTTAAGTACTAGTCTGAATAACGGCTCCGTCACATTTAAGTACTCGTGTGAAGAACGGCTCCGTCACAGTTAAGTACTCGTCTGAATAACGGCTCCGTCACAATTAAGTACTCGTCTGAATAACGGCTCCGTGACAGTTAATTACTCGTCTGAATGACGACTCCGTCACAGTTAATTACTCGACTGAATACCGGCTCGGACACAGTTAATTACTCGTCTGAATAACGGCTCCGTCACAGTTAAGTACTCGTCTGAATAACGGCTCCTTCACAGTTAAGTACTCGTCTGAATAACGGCTCCGTCACATTTAAGTACTCGTCTGCATAACGGCTTCGTCACAGTTAAGTACTCGTCTGAATAACGGCTCCGTCACAGTTAATTACTCGTCTGAATAACGGTTTCGTCACAGGTAAGTACTCGTCTGATTAACGGCTTCGTCACAGTTAAATACTCGTCTGAATAATGGCTCCGACACAGTTAAGTATTCGTCTGCATAACGGCTTCGTCACAGTTAAGTACTCGTCTGAATAACGGCTCCGTCACAATTAAGTACTCGTCTGAATAACGGCTCCGTCACAGTTAAGTACTCGTCTGCATAACGGCTTCGTCACAGTTAAGTACTCGTCTGATAACGGCTCCGTCACAATTAAGTACACGTCTGAATAACGGCTCGGTAACAATTAATTACTCGTCTGAATAACGGCTCCGTCACAGTTAAGTACTCGTCTGAATAACGGCTCCGTCACAGTTAAATACTCGTGTGAATAACGGCTCCGTCACAATTAATTACTCGTGTGAATAACGGCTCCGTCACAGTTAAGTACTCGTCTGAATAACGGCTCTGTCACAGTTAAATACTCGAGTGAATAACGGCTCCGTCACAATTAATTACTCGTGTGAATAACGGCTCCGTCACAGTTAAGTACTCGTCTGAATAACGGCTCCGTCACAGTTAAGTACTCGTCTGTATAACGGCTCCGTCACAATTAAGTACACGTCTGAATAACGGCTCCGTCACAATTAATTACTCGTCTGAATAACGGCTTCGTCACAGTTAAGTATTCATCTGAATAACGGCTCCGTCACAGTTAATTACTCGTCAGAATAACGGCTCCGTCACAGTTAAGTACTCGCCTGAATAACGGCTTCGTCACAGTTAAGTACTCTTCTGAATAACGGCTCCGTCACAGTTAAGTACTCGTCTGAATAACGGCTTCGTCACAGTTAATTACTCGTCTGAATAACGGCTCCGTCACAATTAAGTACTCGTCTGAATAACGTCTCCGTCACAGTTAAGTACACGTCTGAATTAAGTACACGTCTGAATAACGACTCCGTTACAGTTAAGTACTCGTCTGCATAACGGCTTCGTCACACTTAAGTACTAGTCTGCATAACGGCTCCGTCACATTTAAGTACTCGTGTGAATAACGGCTCCGTCACAGTTAAGTACTCGTCTGAATAACGGCTCCGTCACAATTAAGTACTCGTCTGAATAACGGCTCCGTGACAGTTAATTACTCGTCTGAATAACGACTCCGTCACAGTTAATTACTCGACTGAATACCGGCTCGGACACAGTTAATTACTCGTCTGAATAACGGCTCCGTCACAGTTAAGTACTCGCCTGAATAACGGCTCCGTCACAGTTAAGTACTCGTCTGAATAACGGCTCCGTCACATTTAAGTACTCGTCTGCATAACGGCTTCGTCACAGTTAAGTACTCGTCTGAATAACGGCTCCGTCACAGTTAATTACTCGTCTGAATAACGGTTTCGTCACAGGTAAGTACTCGTCTGATTAACGGCTTCGTCACAGTTAAATACTCGTCTGAATAATGGCTCCGTCACAGTTAAGTATTCGTCTGCATAACGGCTTCGTCACAGTTAAGTACTCGTCTGAATAACGGCTCCGTCACAATTAAGTACTCGTCTGAATAACGGCTCCGTCACAGTTAAGTACTCGTCTGCATAACGGCTTCGTCACAGTTAAGTACTCGTCTGATAACGGCTCCGTCACAATTAAGTACACGTCTGAATAACGGCTCGGTAACAATTAATTACTCGTCTGAATAACGGCTCCGTCACAGTTAAGTACTCGTCTGAATAACGGCTCCGTCACAGTTAAATACTCGTGTGAATAACGGCTCCGTCACAATTAATTACTCGTGTGAATAACGGCTCCGTCACAGTTAAGTACTCGTCTGAATAACGGCTCCGTCAGAGTTAAGTACTCGTCTGAATAACGGCTCCGTCACAATTAAGTACACGTCTGAATAACGGCTCCGTCACAATTAATTACTCGTCTGAATAACGGCTTCGTCACAGTTAAGTATTCATCTGAATAACGGCTCCGTCACAGTTAAGTACTTGTCTGCATAACGGCTCCGTCACAGTTAAGTACTTGTCTGAATAACGGCTCCGTCACATTTAAGTACTCGTCTGAATAACGGCTCCGTCACAGTTAAGTACTCGTCTGAATAACGGCTCCGTCACAGTTAAGTACTGGTCCGCATAACGGCTCCGTCACAGTTAAGTACACGTCTGAATAACGGCTCCGTCACAGTTAAGTACTCGTCTGAATAACGGCTCCGTCACAGTTAAATACTCGTGTGAATAACGGCTCCGTCACAATTAATTACTCGTGTGAATAACGGCTCCGTCACAGTTAAGTACTCGTCTGAATAACGGCTCCGTCACAGTTAAGTACTCGTCTGAATAACGGCTCCGTCACAATTAAGTACACGTCTGAATAACGGCTCCGTCACAATTAATTACTCGTCTGAATAACGGCTTCGTCACAGTTAAGTATTCATCTGAATAACGGCTCCGTCACAGTTAAGTACTTGTCTGCATAACGGCTCCGTCACAGTTAAGTACTTGTCTGAATAACGGCTCCGTCACATTTAAGTACTCGTCTGAATAACGGCTCCGTCACAGTTAAGTACTCGTCTGAATAACGGCTCCGTCACAGTTAAGTACTCTTCCGCATATCGGCTTCGTCACAGTTAAGTACTCTTCCGCATAACGGCTCCGTCACAGTTAAGTATTCGTCTGCATAACGTCCGTCACATTTAAGTACACGTCTGAATAATGGCTCCGTCACATTTAAGTACTCGTCTGAATAACGGCTCCGTCACAGTTAAGTACTCGTCTGAAGAACGGCTCTGTCACATTTAAGAACTCGTCTGAATAACGGCTCCGTCACATTTAAGTACTCGTCTGAATAACGGCTCTGTCACATTTAAGTACTCGTCTGAATAACGGCTTCGTTACAGTTAAGTACTCGACTGAATAACGGCTCCGTCACAGTTAATTACTTGACTGAATAACGGCTACGTCACAGTTAAGTTCTCGTCTGAATAACGGCTCCGTCACATTTAAGTACTCGTCTGAACACGTCTGAACAACGGTACACGTAGTACGAGTTGTTAAGTCAGCGACAAAACTGTTCGATTATTTTTTTTAATATTTTTATCTTTATATATTTACATTATTTTTTACTACTTAATTTCTTCATCTTTCGTCGGTTTTTGCGCACAATATGACCTATGTATGTGTCGACGTGCCGTAAAACACCATTCATTCATTCATTCATTCATTCATTCATTCATTCATTCATATACGGTATATGTAACATTGATGTAAAAGACATGCATTGCCTGTAAATGAATTATTCAGGCTGTTGATTAATACAATATCGTGTCTAGATGTCTACTCTTTCCTAATTAGCGGCGACGAAAGAAGCGATATTGATCGTTTGGCAACAGGTTTACGTCTTCTTGGCATCAATGGAATTCAGATCTACAGGCCACCGGTGTTGTCATTTTGTAATTACATGGGATACATGAGTTGCCTTCTTTGATTGTGACACGTCTTCTGTTGCATACGGTAAAAAAAATGGTATTCATCTTCCAAATCAATAATGTGAGAGCATTGATAATATCTTTAATTTCTATGTATTCTATTGAGAGAGTATTTGTAGTCTTAACGAATGTGCTGATATTTTGAATTTTGTTAAATATGGTCTGAGATTATATGGTAAAATATCAAGGTATGATTCATAATTAAAACTCAATTTACAATTATTATATAGTTCAAGTCCACCACCTGATTCCTTATCATCGTTGTATAAAACAATCAACAACTATTTGTCTAAACGTGTTTATAAATTATTTAGCATTAACAGAATTTGGGTCATTCCAGACATTTGTTAAAACCATATTCGTTTAACACATATCTTACATTCGATGCCCAAGTTTATACACATTTTCACAACATTTTAGCAACGATATGTAAAAGCTTTTAAGTATTATGTTATCTATTTTCAATAATTTAAACCAGTATTCAAGTATTCTTACATAACGCGTTATAAATAAAGGATATCTACCTAATTCACCGTATACTCCTGATGTACCAGAACTATTTCTTACTTTTAAAATTTGCTTACAAAATTTTAAATGTTTTCTTTCGATTTGCTTTGATTTTGTATATCACCAAATTTCCGAAAAGAATAATTCAAAATTGACCCCACGAATGAATCAAATAGTTGACGTAATATTTTTTGGTTTCAGCCTTATTCTAAGAGAACATTTAATGCTGTCAAAGCTTTTCCAATAAGTTGTTCTTGGTTCAGAGCAAAATGTCCAGTATAATTAAAAAATGTACCTAAATAGATGAAATAATTTACTACCTCTATATTTTCTCCATTATAATGCCAATATTCATCATTTAATAAACCACCTCTTTTAAATACCATAATCTTTGTTTTAACAGTATTCAGCTCTAATCCCCATTTGTTACAATAGTCATAAAGTATTTTTTGGTAATTCTTCAGGTGATTTCCCCATGATAACCATATCGTCCGCAAATAGAAGTAATATAAGTACAATATCATCAAATCAGTATTAATATCATTTTGTAAATATAGTTCTAGATCCTCAATAAAAAGAGAAAAACAATATCGGCGGGTTTATAATCACCCCTTTCCTAAACCCAATCACATATTCGAAACAATCTGAATAATTGTCACGTTGTCTTACACATGATATGAGTTGACCTTTTAATAATATCTTTTATTCTTCTTAACATTGAATTTAACCTGTATCCCTATCCCCATTTTGTAAAGTTTCAACCATAATGCGTTTCTATAAATTGTATCAAAATAATTCTTCAGATCAACAAACACACAATATAGTCTTTTCTTATCATTCAGATATTTTGAACAGTATTTGTAGTAAGAGTATGAGAGTGGACCTTTGGAAACGACCGAACACGATAAATACGATATACTGCAGTCTCGATTTGATTGAGACTGTTCAGGCACCTTCAGGAACGGTAGTGACATATGCTTGCTGCCGTTCACGCCCCGGGTTGAGCAGAACTAAATATTCATAAAATCAATAGTACAGAATTTTAACCATCCCGAAGATGGCGTTCATATGGCGGTTGACATGAAATATTTACTGTCATTATTCCATGTCCGGCGGCGTATGGTCCCAGTATCTAACAAAACACTATGCCCCGAAAAGCGAAATAAACAAAATGGAATTTAGTTTGGAGCAGCGGTTATGAAGCCTGCGCATCACAAGTAACAGTCAAAAGACTAAAATAAAAAGCAGACAACATATCATATGGGTGGTTAAACAATACCCAGAGTCTTTATCGGCCGGAGTAGTGGAACCACCGAATCGAAATTTAAGTAAGAAAACATAAACATTTGAAAATGTACCACCGATATCTAAATATAAGTATCGGGCTCAGCGATCTCCAAAGATCGAATGAATAACAGTCCTGATTGCAATCGCGGGGAGACGTAAGACAAACAATGCATCAGTGGTTGAGCGCCCTTTCCTGAATCCAAATTGCGCATCAGATAAAACATGGTTATTATCACATAAGGTCACAATTCTTTTATCTAATATTGTGGTAAAGAGTTTAGATAAACAACTAAATAAAGTGATACCCCTATAATTATTAGCATGATTAAAATCTCCTTTTTTTATGCAATGGGATAATTATACCTTCAGACCACTTTTCTGGGAAATATCCGGAATCAAGTATAATAACATGGTGTTCGTTTTTACATTGTTAAATATAATAGAAGGAAGAAGTATAATTAAATCGCTTACATTTTATGGACAAAGAAAAACAATAAATGGTGATGGAGCGTGTGGTGGGGGGTTGGGGGGAGCGTGGGAGAAAGAGCATGTTTAACTCACCGTTGACTCTATTCATATCGTACAAGTAAGATTGGGAGGTGGGGAGGGGTGCGGGGAAATAGCATGTTATACCCACCGTTGACTTGTAAAACTATTCAAACAGAACCAGTAGGATTTAGAAAAATAGCGAAATTCTCATTTTCTGGCGCTGATTAATTAAACAAATGTAAATTATGGTTATATTTTTTAAGACATATCTTGTAAAATGTAAAGAAGAAGACTTTTATACAATGCATGTCGGCGGTCGATGGCGGACGTGTGAAAACTGAGGTCCGGAAAAAAGTGTTTTTCTTAAGGACTATTGGTCAGCCATATTTGATAAAGAAAGTGGGTGGGGAATGGTATGTGCAAATTGACCAGATGCACTATGTGATAAAAAAAAAGAAGTATATCAATTAACTATATACATAATGGAGAAAAGCTAGTTGAAATGCATTTAGTCACAACTAAGCAAAGAAAGTAGAATGGATAAAAATCGTTGGTATATTTTTAGTACATAAATATTCCTTATTTTCAATTAATTATCGTAATATTATCAATGGTTACATAAATAATAATATGTAAAGTAGTGCAGACTACTTTTTAATAATACCTTTATTCACTAGCACATGGCATTGAAATTTAAAAATAAGTAAATTCACAACACCATACTTGGAAAAGATCATAGTGTGACTGCATTAGTTCTAATATTAAGAAATGAAGTCTTGTGTGCCATCGATGGATGATTGGGCTATGTTATAAACCAAATATTTTCAGGAAATAAATGTTAAAACAACAAGTATTTGGGATATTAAACTCAATATTTTTATTCTTGTAATATTTTATTTTTTTTACATTTCAAGTGCATTTTATTACTGTTCTCTTTAGTAGTATTGACCTTTCAAAAAGAAAACGTGTCTATTTAATGCAAACAAATATTTACCATTCCCCACCCACTTTCTTTCAAATATGTCTGACCAATAGTCCTTAAAATATCGACGATAACTTTTGAAATATTGATATGATGGCAAGTGGCGGTGGTGACCACATAGATTGTAGTTGTCAATGAGCGATTTATAGGATGAGAATACAGTGACGGTATAGATCAGTGACGGTATAGATAAGCAGTCAGATATGCTTGGATAATCAAGGGCGATAACTCGGGTGGTTATAATCCGATATGGTGGTTCAAACCCATGCTTTCATTGATATTAAAAACGACGCTGTTCAAGTCAGGAAACTGAGTCTGAAAATGAGAGCATTGATGATACAGTGTAGGATATAGGGGGAAGTACGATTAAATTTGCATAATTAAATATACAGGGTCTTAGAAGTAAATGTTATAATAAATTGAAATCACCGGAATAGATTTACTACTGTAAAGAATTTGGCTACTTGGGTATTTGATGGTTTTAAAATTCGAAATGACATATATTACAATCAATAAATACTAGTACTCTCCCAAGAGGTACTCTAACAACAATATTACTGTCTGTGACACGTAGATTTGAAGAATGTTTCTCTGTTAAACAATTGCTTATAGCAAAACGCACAGTGTTAGAAATATCATAATTAAAACTGATTTGGAATGTTATTATATTGTACAAAATTTGATATTATGTAATGTTTGTTACTGCCATCGACCTCTGCAATTGAAAATTATTTGTGGATTTGTATACTCATGGACCAGATGGTCTACTGTATTTGTTGAATAAACTAAATATAAATTAAGCATTCTGTAACAATTTAACATTTACTTGCGGGCAGACATTCATGCACACCCTATGTCCAATAATAAAATAAATGTTTGGAAATCGTAAAAGTTCCATTGAGTACATAATTTGAAACTAAATCTTAAGTCACACAAAGAAATGCATTCAAACACAACCAACGCAGTCAGATATGCTTGGATAATCAAGGGCGATAACTCGGGTGGTTATAATCCGATATGGTGGTTCAAACCCATGCTTTCATTGATATTAAAAACGACGCTGTTCAAGTTTGGTAATGGTCAGATGCAAAAATGAAGGCGCTAGAGTATTGATATCGAACGGTTTAAAACGGACGACGGCCAGATGGAATGATGGACGGACGGACGACGGACAATAGACAGGTAAAAATCAGTCAGAATCGTAACATTTGAACATCGTGACTGGCTGGCTAAGTCGGTAGGATGGTAAGTCACACAATCTCAGATTTCAGGGTTACTGAGGCCCTCCCAGTGTGTCCATTGTTCCCTTGTTCCCTGAAAATATGACCCAATGATCTCCCTTGTTCCCCAAACATATTTTTCTTTGTTCCCCAAAAATATGTTTCCAATGCTCCCGTGTTCCCCCAAGTTATTACCAATAACAGACAATGTTCCCTTGTTTCCCAAAAATAAATGGTCATGTTCCCTTGTTCCCCAAAACCCCTGGGAGACCCTCGTTAATATCGTTAGTTTGAGGGAAGGAAAAAACGTAATTAATTTATCTTTATATATCGAGCTCATTTAGCGCACTTAATTAGCTGATATGATTACATGCTAAAATGCATGCTTATTGGTATGATCTCGGACACATCATAACAGAGGTATAACAATATTTATTTATTTATTTTTTGTAACAAACATAATATTGTCAAGTAAATGGTTATATACATCAATGACTCATATATCTCTGGTTTTATCGGAGGTTGTAATGCTACTGATGTTCTCGCTTTCTCCCCTCTTTGGATTGGGTTTTAGTTACTGTGTACACGTGTCCGTGTGTGTGTGCGTGCGTGCGTGCGTGCGTGTGTGTGTGTTCCCCCCCCCCCCTCCCCCCCCGTTAGAGTGTGAACTATTTCATTCATGACTGCGTCGTTGTATCTACATCGATGCGTCGTTTCAATTGATTATCTCATGTGTGGTTGCTGTTTCAGTCACGTGGTGATGCTCTTTTGCTTGCTCCTACATCCACCATTAATAGATCTTCTACATCCGCTATGCCACGTGTGTGGTTCTTTCCTCGGAGGGGCAATGTTTAGTACCTCGCCATCACAGGCACCCTACAAACAGCCGCCTCCATACCAGGCTATTTACAAATAGATGACCCCGTAACAGGCAACAAGCCATTCAAACAGTTGAGTCCACCACAGGTAACAAACAGCCGAAACTTTCACGTAAAACCTTCACGTAGAACCTTCCCGTCGTCACAGGCAACCGTCCATCTACCCAGCCGACCCTGTCATAGGCAAATTCCCTACACATAGCCGACATAGTCACAGGCAATCCAAGCCGACGCTGTCACAGGTAACATTCCCTACACATAGCCTACACCGTCACAGGTAACATTTCCTACACATAGCCGACCCTGTCACAGGTAACAGTCCCTACACATAGCCGACCCTGTCACAGGTAACATTCCCTACACATAGCCGACCCTGTCGCAGGTAACTTTCACAACCGACCTTGTTACAGGTGATATTTCCCTACATATAGCCGACCCTGTCACAGGTAACATTCCCTACACATAGCCGACCCAGTTACAGGTAAACATTCCCTACACATAGCCGACACTGTCACAGGTTAACATTACCTACACATAGCTGCCCCAGTTACAGGTAACATTCCCTACACATAACCGACCCTGTCAAAGGTAATATTCCCTACACACAGCCGACCCTGTCACAGGTAACATTCCCTACACATAGCCGACACCGTCACAGGTAACATTCCCTACTCATAGCCATCACCGTCACAGACAATCCAAGCCGACCCTGACACAGATAACATTCCCTACACATAGCCGACACCGTCACAGGCAACCTTCACAGCCGACCCTGTCACAGGTAACATGCCATGTACACAGCCGACCCTCTCACAGGTAACATTCCTACACTTAACCGACCCTGTCACAGGTAACATTCCCTACACATAGCCGACCCTGTTACAGGTAACATTCTTATACATAGCCGACACCGTCACAGGCAACATTCACAGCCGACCCGGTCGCGCTTTATATATAGGTACAAGGTTTAGTAAAATAATTTGCAAACAGCTTCTCCGTGGTATCATCAATGAAGGCGAATTATTGTATGATTATTGTAAGGACTGCATTTTCTTTTTATATCCGAATGTTTTATCCATCAAGGTAATAACTCTCCTGGCAATTAATTAAAATAGATATCCCGCCAAAACCAGCCACTTTTTACAACATAAGTACACCGTTTCTAAACCTACTGACGACGAGGTAGATATATAACTTGCATATTTTGAGATTTCAAACTCTAGAGAAATATTTATAAACGGCTTTAGCCAGCCAGGCCAAACCACAAAAAAACCCTGAAGCGTCGAATTAAGAGTTACCAACTCATAATTCATTTGAGTAAAGTAGAGTTTTATAAACGGTTTTATAGTGTAATCTTGGCATTATTTGGCGGGTTACTAGTAGTTATCAAGGGTTAAGGTGTAGTTCCTATAATAAAAAGTAATCCCTCCCTTTTTATGCAAATGGCCATTATAAGTAGGAGAAAAATAGCCCATTTCTATACGATTGTGTTGTTGTATGTATAAGAAGTGTATTGCTAGGTTTTACTGGATAATTGATGAACATTTTCCAAATTTCGGATCTATACTTTGTGAGCAACTATCATTGAAAACAGCTCTTCCTTTGACATGTTTAGTAAACAAACAAGAACGTTCTTACATGTCTTGCGACTCCACTTTTTCTGGTGATGTTTTAAGTGGAAAACTATTTTTCTGTAGGAACATTACACTACTGTATTATCCATACTTGATTTGGAGTTGTAGCTAATCCTTAATATGTGACATTTTAACTTTGGCGTTAATGGGGAAATTACAATTTGGGGATATAAGAGCGTTTTTAAGCAAACCCTCTTTCTCCTTTGTTACAGCGGTGTTAAGCCATTTTCATTATCAGAACGTTGTAGCATGGTCACTGCACTGTATTTGCACAGGTGTAAATCGTTTAATTGAAAATAACACCTTTCAGAATAAATGGTGTACTCTAACTACCATTTATTGGAAGTTAGAATATGGCAGACATACTACTAAACAAATAGAGTATGGTCTCATCTCGTTACCTCGATGGGATATGCCATTCTCGATGTTTTTAAATCAACAAATTCGACGAGACCTGTTACCTGTATATTGTCGAAGTCACTGATTTAATGACTACGTCATTACTTTACATTTAAGACTTCTGCAGGGCCCGAATTCATAAAGCAACTTAAAGGGAACGTAGCGACACAGCCAAACAGGTATTTTATTGAGAGTTCTGAAAACCTTGGAAAAAGATGAAAGAATTATCAAAATCGGATGATAAACAAAACAGATATGACCATTTAAAGGGTGTTCTAAAACGGATATGGGAGCCGCCATTTCGAGAACTCTGATGTCATAATTCCATATTACCTTATATGGAATATTGCTAAATATCATTTAAAACGAAAAACATCACTACAAATGAATGCAACATGTTTTTACTGGCCATATAAAGCATTATTGCCATTAAGTATTAAATAGTTTCATACAGTTGCTATCATTATTTCCCTATAAATCAGTAAATTTTCATATTGATAAATAGTTCCTACATGGTCATTTAGAACCGTGATGTCAAAGCTCTCAAAATGGCCGCTTCCATATCCGTTGAAACTCCAAATGATCATATCTTCTTTGTTTATCATCCGACTTTGATAACTCGTTCACCCATTTTCAAGTTTTTCAGAACTCTCAATTATAAAGATGGTTTGGCTGAGTCGCTACATTCTCTTTAAGTAAAAAAGATTTTCACATATTTCAAATATACTTATTAACTTCTCAGAGACACTACGTAGCATCTATTTTCATATATATTTTTAGCTGTGGGGTTTATTAATCCATAGCATTATTAAAGATATAAAGAAAATGCCTTAGAAACTATAGAAAATGGTGTTTAAAAAATTGATAATTTGACCCAAGTTAATAATTATATTGCTAAGAAGTTTTATGAATACGGACACCTTCGCCTCTCACCGCTGTGGGTTCGACTCCCACAGGAAGCACGACTTGTAAGTTAGGAAGTGTCGATTCTTACGGATGGCGTTGTGTTGAAAATGACGTAAAACACCATACAAACAAACAAATAAACAAACAGAATACGGACCCTGGTTTACATACGTACATTCTTCAGCCTTGTAGAACTGAAGTAAGTTCATTCGTGATTCATGTATATCGGGATGGTGTAGCTTTAAGGCATACTCTGTACGTTATAATACATAAATTATACCTATTTTATTTGCCAGAAAAGTATGTTTTATACGGATAGAAATAAATAGCTGAATCTATGAAGAATTGTTTATTTGTGACCAGTCTATTCGTAATCTCCAACGTTCGCAAAAGAGAAAAAACATGTGCGCATTTTGATAAAACACGATAAAATAAACAAAGGCCAAATTGGCTTATCCCTACCACCCAAAGAATAGAGAGCTAAGTCGGATATAATAATCCCTGGAATGTATGAAATAAAACAGAAAAGCATTCTGGAAGGCAATATGAACGGCACATTTGAACAATTTTGAACTTTATAGCTATCTTCAAACATAATAGACCACCTTTTGGAGCATAGCGTGGCTTACTCCTTCGACCTGAAAAAACAAATCCTAAAAAACAAATAAAAAACAAATAATTAATAAATAAAATAAAAACAAATCCTAAAAAGAAGTAGAAAAATGCAATACAAATCAGAGGTGTGTGTGTGTGTGTTGTGTGTGTGTGTGGGGGTTGGATGGAAATGTGTTTGTGTGTGGGGGGGGGGGGCGGTTGTTGTTGGGGGTGGGAGATGGGGGTAAAGAGGGTGGAAAACAACGAGCATAAAACCTCTATTTTCCTGATAAATATCGCTTGTACGAACATCATTTTGGTCCAAAGATGAAAACAAATGGGGGAAGACCCCGCAACTACAATTCTGAGAGGGGGCCACGCCCTCCCAATCCCTCCTCCACTAACCGTATCATACCTCGTATAAGGAGTATCCTGAAAACAGCCCCTGACCTTGACATTCTGTTGACCATGATTTATTTTAAGTCACACATTGAGCTAGATTACATAAAATTAGAAAGTACAATGATATTAGTTACACTGTGACCTTCTTTTTAGGTGATTGACCTACTTAAAAAATATCCGCCAACATTGAAAAAACATAGTGACAGAGTCTCTGAACGTTTCAGCTGGACGCGTAAAAGTAAGACGGAGCAATACCATGTGTGCCTCCGCGGTGTGTAGTCAAATAGTGCCTTTAAAAAAATTGTTCTTGCCTTATTTATGATAGAAAATGCACACTGTTGATTACTCGTTTATTATTTTTAACTTTAATTCATCATAAATGAGAATGTGTACCTACTGGTGTTACATTGACCTACTTGTGTTACCTTGGTCTACATGTCAGTTTGACCTACTTGTGTCAGCTTGACCTACTTGTTGATGTTCTAGATCAATACATTTTCCGGATTTAAAGCAATCTCTTTAGAAGAGAGAATATGTCATACTGTATGTCACTATTAAACCTATATTTGAGGTCATTAGTATACCCTTGAGGTCAATAAATAATTTTATACTATTTTGAAAAACAAAACATTTGAGACTTTGATTTTTGTTATTTTGGTGACCTTGGCATCAACATGCCATGTTAATATAAAGTTATTGCTAAATTCACGTTCAAAGCTATTATCCGAAAAACAGTAGGAGAAACGAAATCACAAATTAATTGGAAATAATTCAAAATGCCACTACTTGATTATCAGGCAAACTTCAAATATTTACCTTCTGTAAAATGACGGCACCTAATGAAGGATTATATCTGTCGACTCTGCTTCAGTTTTAATATTCGAAAGTGCTTTTTTGCACGATATTTTCGGTCTGATCGCCGACTGACATGTGGGTAATTAACTCGACAGTAATAACTCTTAATTATTTTAACGTAAAAGGAAAATCCGATTTTGTAATTTCGTTTAGAAGTAGTGGTAGTGGTGGTGGTGGTGGTCGTCGTCGTCGTCGTGGTAGTAGTGGTAGTAGTAGTGGTAGTAGTGGTAGTAGTGGTGGTAGTAGTGGTAGTAGTAGTGGTAGTAGTGGTAGTGGTAGTAGTGGTAGTAGTGGTAGTGGTGGTAGTGGTAGTAGTGGTAGTGGTAGTAGTAGTGGTAGTGGTAGTAGTGGTAGTAGTGGTAGTGGTAGCAGTGGTAGTAGTGGTGGTAGTAGTGGTAGTAGTGGTAGTAGTGGTAGTAGTGGTAGTGGTAGCAGTGGTAGTAGTGGTGGTAGTAGTGGTAGTAGTGGTAGTAGTGGTAGTAGTGGTAGTGGTAGTGGTAGTAGTGGTAGTAGTGGTAGTAGTGGTAGTGGTAGTAGTGGTAGTAGTGGTAGTGGTAGTAGTGGTAGTAGTAGTGGTAGTAGTGGTAGTAGTGGTAGTGGTAGTGGTAGTGGTAGTGGTAGTGGTAGTAGTAGTAGTAGTAGTAGTAGTGGTAGTAGTAGTAGTAGTGGTAGTGGTAATAGTGGTAGTAGTAGTAGTAGTAGTAGTAGTATTTGTAGTGGTAGTGGTAGTAGTAGTAGTAGTAGTGGTAGTGGTAGTAGTGGTAGTAGTGGTAGTAGTGGTAGTGGTAGTGGTTGTAGTAGTAGTGGTAGTGGTAGTAGTGGTAGAAGTAGTGGTAGTAGTGGTAGTGGTAGTAGTGGTAGTAGTGGTAGTAGTGGTAGTAGTAGTGGTAGTAGTGGTAGCAGTAGAAGCAGAAGTAGTAGTAGTAGTAGTAGTAGCAATATCAGCTGCAGCAGCAGCAGCAGTAGCAGCAGAAGCAGTTGTAGTAGAAGTAGTAGTAGTAGTAGTAGTAGTAGTAGTAGTAGCAATAGCAGCTGCAGCAGCAGCAGCAGTAGCAGCAGAAGCAGTTGTAGTAGTAGTAGTAGTAGTAGTAGTAGTAGTAGTAGCAATAGCAGCTGCAGCAGCAGCAGCAGCAGCAGTAGCAGCAGAAGTAGAAGTGTTGCGGCAGTAACATCAGCAAAGAAGTAATTTCAGTAGAAGTATCTTCGATTCATTTATCGAAAACAAATGCCAGTAGTGTTGAATATGCATACGTGATTAAACATTTATTGAAGGGATCAGCAATAGAAGATCAATACATCATTACTCTACAAAGCACTTCGTCTGCATACGCTCCATTGATTCGGAACTGTCTGTATATCCTTTATTAACACGTGTCGTTATACCACTGTTGTAACAAATGTTACAAAGCATTTTTGTAAAACAAAATTGCGTTGTTCGTTTTGAGCGCGAGAGTTTTGCCGTAATTGGGGAGGGGAGTGGGGGACAGGTGGTTCGGATATTATTTGGTTGATCGATTGATTGCTAAAGACTAAGATTTGAAAAATAAAATGTGCGCTGAGAGCGTTATATTATGTGGGGTTGGGTGGAGGGGTGGGTGGGCGTGTGGTAACTCGTAACTCGGTATGTAACCGTAACAATAGCTTGCAAAGATACAATATCAACTAACATCCCGAGTGTAACTTGGTATGTGGGGTGGGGGGAGGGGTGGGTGGGTGGCTGGTAACTCGTAACTCGGTATGTAACCGTAACAATAGCTTGCATAGATACGATATCAATTCTCACTTCTAGCGTAACTCGGTATGTAACAGTAACAATAGCTAACATAGTGTAACTCAGTATGTAACCGTAACACTAGCTAGTATGGATACAATATCAACTCTCACCCTAGCGTAACTCGGTATGCACGTAACACTAGCTAGTATGGATATAATATCAACTCTCACCCTAGCGTAACTCGGTATGCACGTAACACTAGCTAGTAAGGATACAATATCAACTCTCACCCTAGCGGAACTCGGTATGTACGTAACACTAGCTAGTATAGATACAATATCAACTCTCACCCTAGCGTAACTCGGTATGTACGTAAGAAATATAAAAAGATCGGACAGGGAAAGTAGCATTCAAGGAGGACAGCCAACCACAAAACACAGAAACAAACACGCAAACAGACAAACAAGAAGGCAAAAGCAATAATAAATGCAAACGACATCACAAACACAAAAGGGTTGACAATAGGGCTACCGCCTTTGAACGGTCAGTGGCAAAGTAGGTCACTCGTTATACGTAACACTAGCTAGTATGGATACAATATCAACTCTCACCCTAGCGTAACTCGGTATGTACGTAACACTAGCTAGTATGGATACACCCCTAGCGTTAATTGGTACGTAACCGTAACACTAGCTAGTATTGATGCAATGCCAACTCTCACCTCTAGCGTTACTCGGTATGCAACCGTAACACAAGCTAGTATATAGTATGGATTCACCCTTCCCCTCCCCACTCCCCCACACCCTCAACCTCTTCCTTCTATAAACGTAATAGTTTAAAAGCCGTAAAAATAGCCAGTAAATATCAACCCACGTAAATATCAACCCACTCCGTATGCAACCGTAACAATATATCACATCAATTAGTCATACATATTGAGCTCAACAGCTAGCTTCCAGTAGATGCTATATATAGCATTAGCCTGCAATGGATACTATATATAACATAGCTTCCGAGGGCCGCGATGCTATATATAACCTAACCTCCATTGGATACTATATATACCATAGCCTCCGAGGAATACTATATATATGTCCCGTCACGTGACGTAGAGTTATCGTTCGTGGCTTCCTCAACTGTCAACTGTAACAACGTTCAAATGCTGAACTATATATAACATAGCCTCCATTGGATACTACATATAACATAGCCTCCATTGGATACTATATATACAACATAGCCTCCATTGGATACTATATATAACATAGCCTCCATTGGATACTATATATAACATAGCCTCCATTAGATACTATATATAACATAGTCTCCATTGGATAATATATACAACATAGCCTCCGTTGGATACTATGTGTAACATAGCCTCCATTGGATACTATATACAACATAGCCTCCATTGGATACTATATATATCATAACCTCCATTGGATACTATATTAACATAGCCTCCGAGGGATGCTATATATAACATAGCCTCCGAGGAATGCTATATATTAAATAATTATACAGAACTATTCTACTTACCAGGATGCCGATCGCCTGTTTTGAACCATCATTTTGCCTTCTTCCAAATACCGTATTAGAACCAAAATTCAGTTTTTTTTCATACGCAACAAGATCTACGTGCCACATGCACGCATGTTCAAAGAACAAATGTCCGTAACGAATGTAACACGTGCATTATTCAGTTGCAAAATAGTTAATTATTATGAGAACAGAATTTGTTTTCGGTTAAGTATCTCTTATAGCTTTACATTATATCCCTCTTTGAATGCACACATATGGAACTATAAACACAGAAAAAACCAACCTATTAATTGAACACAAACACTTGTTTAGTAACCTAAAGACTCGATAACAGTGATATACACATTGCGTTTTCTAACTCATCTATAGACTCCCCATAGACTCGTATCAGAAAATTGCATCCAGCTCCAATAAAAACGTATGATAGCTAGCGTTAATCCCTCGTGGTTTATATCTATTTTATACATTACATATCAGTAATCCACGCAGTTCTAAATACAACGGCTCTGAGGATCGCGTCATGATGAACAGATTTAATAATACAATCGACGAGACGCCCCATTCCTTCGAATTCCAGCCTGCATGTGTGTAGTGGCGAAAAACGCTCGAAAGATAATGAAAGAAATGACGAATTTAGATCCGTGATTGGTTTTCAATGTTCGATCACTCGCACTTACTCACATTTGCCGAGAAATAAAGAGGGAACAAACAAACGTCTCAAGACAATGGTCTAGATTAAAGGAATCTCGCATTTATCGATCTGTACTACGCATCTCTTCTCTTTTGAGTAAAACTAAAGTTATCGATTTTAACCATCACCATTGAAAATGAGGGGGAAACAGCTAGAGCAATGTGCGAATAATGCAAATGAGGCAGCTTCCGGGCACTGGGTAGTTGGCGTTGATTTGATGAAGGCGAATTAGGCTCTATGCTTCCAATTAGCTTTTACAATGGCATTTCCCGATGAATTTAATACAGTGGACCTCTATGGAAGAATGCTACATTTGTAAAAAGGGGATTTTCTGTATTATAATCGTGTTCAATTAATTTGAGGCAGATGGTTGCATATTTTAAAAAAAAAGACAATTCTGAGTTGACAAGGATGTCAGAATATGGAAGAAGGGGGAAATCATTATTTACTTAATGCTTTGAAGCGTTATATCGGCGACATCTGTCGGTTACTTCATGCATCTCGTAATCGAGCCTTAAACAATATACGTTAACGAGGAATAGTGAAGGTAACAGAGAACATGTCGTCAACTAGATTATTCGGTTCTTTAAAGCAGGATCCTTCAACTTATTGAAGGATCCTGTTTAAAGAGGCACATCAGGATTGGTATTTTTTTTTATTTTATTTTTTTATATATATATTTTTTAATTTAAGTGCATGAACTATTTCTGCATTAAACTAATAAAATTAAACTACATAAGACATATACCACCAACAGAAATAACGCCAACATGTACAATAAGATACCCGAAGAAGGTATATCCTAACTATGGTTACGCGTCAGAGTTGGCTATTTTAAACTTTTCGGTAACAATACATATCTCAATGCATTACAACGTGAGCGTTATTTGTAATTATAATTATTCATTATTGCATTTTATAATAGGAAACTTTTTATTTTTCATCTATATCTTTGAACTAGGTCATGTTTTAAAGTGGTGATTTCATAGCTTTTTATATTTTATTTACATGTATATCATCCCCAGGTATATGCCCAGACAATCACGGTCGAAGCTGTGGGATATTAAAGAGAGAGGGAGGGGACAGTCTATGAGTCCGTCAGACTAAATTCAGTGGCGGATCCAGGATCCATCAAAAAACAACAACAACCTTTTGTGCCATCTTTTAGTGGGGAGTAATTATCTTTCTTGGTTTGTTTAACAAGCAGAAAAAAACTCCAAAAAAATAAATGTATTTTGCCATTTTTAGGGGGGAGCAGGAGGGGCGTAGGCCTTTTTAAAGCAGATGTAAACATACTTAACCTGGTCTTTTTTTTGGGTGGGGGGGGGGGGCGCCGGCTCCGCCCCCTCTGGATCCGCCCATGCGTCTTACAGTTAGCCTATTACGCTAGTTTCCGTTCTAAAGTATCAACGCATAACGAATTAGACTAAATGACCTCTTGTTTACAAGGAATTTCATTGATTCTGCACAGTCGTTTGTGCCATCCTATTTGTGGATTTAAGCACAGTTTCATTCAAAATGCATGGTGAATTCAAATTGTAGACCTGACAGCTCGGTGCTAACGTTATGTCTTGATTTCGTGGCCGAGTGCTTAGAGTCTCTGACTTCAAATCACTTGCCCCTCACCGCTGTATGTTCGATCCCTCAGGAGTCTAGAAATCTTTATGTCAGGAAGCTTTCCAGCTGGCTTGCGGAACGTCGGTGGTTCTACCCAGGTGCCAGCACGTGTACGGAAATTTTCAGGAGGGGCATCTGGGTCTTCATCCATCAATGGAAGCTGGAAAGTCGCCATATGACCTTAGCTGTTGGTGCGACTTTAGAGTCCAATTCAGTTCAATTCATATCTTGATTTTTATCATGAATTAAAACAATCCCCCCCCCCCACCCCCTCCTTCCTCCCTCTTAATGTCACAAGGTCAACTTATACGACCGGCGAAGCTTTACACGGTGGCGAAAGCACGTGGCTTTTTGATCGGAAAGCGTTCGATTCAGGTAGTTTTGCTTCATAACTGCTTCAGCTATAGCGAACACACTCCTGAAAAAATATTGTTTCATTAAATAATATACAGCTTCATGTTGGTTAACTTAAAACAGTCTAATGTTGTATTAGCATTTAAGTTCCTCTGTATCGGAATCGTATACTTAACTTAGAGAGCCGTAACACGTTCATTATATAATAGCAAAATATGATTAATTTTGCAGATGGCAAAATATGATTAATTTTGCAGATGCTATGGCATATCTTTTGCACCAACTTTAAAGATAACGTACATTTGAGATGGTTACAAATATTGTTGAACTGGATTAGATTATTTGTTGAATTGTGGTACAACACATCGCCTTAGGCATGTATTTCACCTCGATATATTAAATATATTAATGCATTATTTAAGCACTTAATATGTAGTAGATACAAATTGATCACGTGAAAAAGTTTTTGCTGCTGCAGTTGAATAGAAATGTGACACTTGAAACTTCACCATCTTTACACAAGGGACATTGATGTTATACATTATACATGTTATGGTGCCATACAATAATTCAGTATAAACTTCGTGACTGTGAGAACTCCATGATGCAACGGTGGCTTATGGTCCTAATGTGGATATATAGCCATGATACCTTCCATTTTGATCAAACATGCATACTTCTTCTCATGGCACCATTAATTAGATATATAGCCGTGATACCTTCCAACTTTATCAAACATGCATACTTCTTTTCATGGCACCATTTATTAGATTTATAGCCGTGATACACCTTCCAACTTTATCAAACATGCATACTTCTTCTCATGGCACCATTAATTAGATATATAGCCGTGATACCTTCCAACTTTATCAAACATGCATACTTCTTCTCATGGCACCATTAATTAGATATATAGTCGTGATACCTTCCAACTTTATCAAACATGCATACTTCTTTTCATGGCACCATTAATAAGATATATAGCCGTGATACCTTCCAACTTTATCAAACATGCATACTTCTTCTCATGGCACCATTAATTAGATATAAAGCCGTGATACCTTCCAACTTTATCAAAAATGCATACTTCTTCTCATGGCACCATTAATTAGATATATAGCCGTGATACATCTTCCAACTTTATCAAACACGCATACTTCTTCTCATGGCACCATTAATTAGATATATAGCCGTGATACCTTCCAACTTTATCAAACATGCATACTTCTTTTCATGGCACCATTAATTAGATATATAGTCGTGATACCTTACAACTTTATCAAACATGCATACTTCTTTTCATGGCACCATTTATTAGATATATAGCCGTGATACCTTCCAACTTTATCAAACATGCATACTTCTTCTCATGGCACCACTAATTAGATATATAGCCGTGATACCTTCCAACTTTATTAAACATGCATACTTCTTCTCATGGCACCATTAATTAGATATATAGTCGTTATACCTTACAACTTTATCAAACATGCATACTTCTTTTCATGGCACCATTAATTAGATATATAGCCGTGATACCTTCCAACTTTATCAAACATGCATACTTCTTCTCATGGCACCATTAATAAGATATATAGCCGTGATACCTTCCAACTTTATCAAAAATGCATACTTCTTCTCATGGCACCATTAGTTAGATATATAGCCGTGATACCTTCCAACTTTATCAAACATGCATACTTCATCTCATGGCACAATTAATTGGATATATAGCCGTGATACACCTTCCAACTTTATCAAACATGCATACTTCTTCTCATGGCACCATTAATTGGATATATAGTCGTGATACACCTTCCAACTTTATCAAACATGCATACTTCATCTCATGGAACAATTAATTGGATATATAGCCGTGATACACCTTCCAACTTTATCAAACATGCATACTTCTTCTCATGGCACCATTAATTGGATATATAGTCGTGATACACCTTCCAACTTTATCAAACATGCATACTTCTTCTCATGGCACCATTAATTAGATATATAGCCGTGATACCTTCCAACTTTATCAAACATGCATACTTCTTCTCATGGCACCATTAATTAGATATATAGCCGTGATACCTTCCAACTTTATCAAACATGCATACTTCTTCTCATAGCACCATTAATTAGATATATAGTCGTGATACACCTTCAAACTTTATCAAACATGCATACTTCATCTCATAGCACAATTAATTGGATATATAGCCGTGATACACCTTCCAACTTTATCAAACATGCATACTTCTTCTCATGCCACCATTAATTAGATATATAGCCGTGATACCTTCCAACTTTATCGAACATGCATACTTCTTCTCATGGCACCATTAATTAGATATATAGTCGTGATACACCTTACAACTTTATCAAACATGCATACTTCTTCTCATGGCACCATTAATTAGATATATAGCCGTGATACCTTCCAACTTTATCGAACATGCATACTTCTTCTCATGGCACCATTAATTAGATATATAGTCGTGATACACCTTCCAACTTTATCAAACATGCATACTTCTTCTCATAGCACCATTAATTAGATATATAGTCATGATACACCTTCCAACTTTATCAAACATGCATACTTCTTCTCATAGCACCATTAATTAGATATATAGTCGTGATACACCTTCCAACTTTATCGAACATGCATACTTCTTCTCATGGCACCATTAATTAGATATATAGTCGTGATACACCTTCCAACTTTATCAAACATGCATACTTCTTTTCATGGCACCATTAATTGGATATATAGCCGTGATACACCTTCAAACTTTATCAAACATGCATACTTCATCTCATGGCACAATTAATTGGATATATAGCCGTGATACACCTTCCAACTTTATCAAACATGCATACTTCTTCTCATGGCACCATTAATTAGATATATAGCCGTGATACCTTCCAACTTTATCGAACATGCATACTTCTTCTCATGGCACCATTAATTGGATATATAGCCGTGATACACCTTCCAACTTTATCAAACATGCATACTTCATCTCATGGCACAATTAATTGGATATATAGTCATGATACACCTTCCAACTTTATCAAACATGCTCACTTCTTCTCATAGCACCATTAATTACATATATAGTCGTGATACACCTTCCAACTTTATCAAACATGCATACTTCTTCTCATGGCACCATTAATTGGATATATAGTCGTGATACACCTTCCAACTTTATCAAACATGCATACTACATCTCAAAGCACAATTAATTGGATATATAGCCGTGATACACCTTCCAACTTTATCAAACATGCATACTTCATCTCATGGCACCATTAATTAGATATATAGCCGTGATACACCTTCCAACTTTATCAAACATGCATACTTCTTTTCATGGCACCATTAATTAGATATATAGTCGTGATACCTTACAACTTTATCAAACATGCATACTTCTTTTCATGGCACCATTTATTAGATATATAGCCGTGATACCTTCCAACTTTATCAAACATGCATACTTCTTCTCATGGCACCACTAATTAGATATATAGCCGTGATACCTTCCAACTTTATCAAACATGCATACTTCTTCTCATGGCACCATTAATTAGATATATAGTCGTGATACCTTCCAACTTTATCAAACATGCATACTTCTTTTCATGGCACCAATAATTAGATATATAGCCGTGATACCTTCCAACTTTATCAAACATGCATACTTCTTCTCATAGCACCATTAATTAGATATATAGCCGTGATACCTTCCAACTTTATCAAAATGCATACTTCTTCTCATAGCACCATTAATTAGATATAAAGCCGTGATACCTTCCAACTTTATCAAAAATGCATACTTCTTCTCATGGCACCATTAATTAGATATATCGCCGTGATACCTTCCAACTTTATCAAACATGCATACTTCTTCTCATGGCACCATTAATTAGATATATAGCCGTGATACCTTTCAACTTTATCAAACATGCATACTTCATCTCATGGCACCATTAATTAGATATATAGCCGTGATACACCTTCCAACTTTATCAAACATGCATACTTCTTCTCATGGCACCATTAATTGGATATATAGTCGTGATACACCTTCCAACTTTATCAAACATGCATACTTCATCTCATGGCACAATTAATTGGATATATAGCCGTGATACACCTTCCAACTTTATCAAACATGCATACTTCTTCTCATGGCACCATTAGTTGGATATATAGTCGTGATACACCTTCCAACTTTATCAAACATGCATACTTCATCTCATGGCACAATTAATTGGATATATAGCCGTGATACACCTTCCAACTTTATCAAACATGCATACTTCTTCTCATGGCACCATTAATTGGATATATAGCCGTGATACACCTTCCAAATTTATCAAACATGCATACTACTTCTCATGGCACCATTACTTAGATATATAGCCGTGATACCTTCCAACTTTATCAAACATGCATACTTCTTCTCATTGCACCATTAATTGGATATATAGCCGTGATACACCTTCAAACTTTATCAAACATGCATACTTCATCTCATGGCACAATTAATTGGATATATAGCCGTGATACACCTTCCAACTTTATCAAACATGCATACTTCTTCTCATGGCACCATTAATTAGATATATAGCCGTGATACCTTCCAACTTTATCGAACACGCATACTTCTTCTCATGGCACCATTAATTGGATATATAGCCGTGATATACCTTCCAACTTTATCAAACATGCATACTTCATCTCATGGCACAATTAATTGGATATATAGTCATGATACACCTTCCAACTTTATCAAACATGCTCACTTCTTCTCATAGCACCATTAATTACATATATAGTCGTGATACACCTTCCAACTTTATCAAACATGCATACTTCTTCTCATGGCACCATTAATTGGATATATAGTCGTGATACACCTTCCAACTTTATCAAACATGCATACTACATCTCAAAGCACAATTAATTGGATATATAGCCGTGATACACCTTCCAACTTTATCAAACATGCATACTTCATCTCATGGCACCATTAATTAGATATATAGCCGTGATACACCTTCCAACTTTATCAAACATGCATACTTCTTTTCATGGCACCATTAATTAGATATATAGTCGTGATACCTTACAACTTTATCAAACATGCATACTTCTTTTCATGGCACCATTTATTAGATATATAGCCGTGATACCTTCCAACTTTATCAAACATGCATACTTCTTCTCATGGCACCACTAATTAGATATATAGCCGTGATACCTTCCAACTTTATCAAACATGCATACTTCTTCTCATGGCACCATTAATTAGATATATAGTCGTGATACCTTCCAACTTTATCAAACATGCATACTTCTTTTCATGGCACCAATAATTAGATATATAGCCGTGATACCTTCCAACTTTATCAAACATGCATACTTCTTCTCATAGCACCATTAATTAGATATATAGCCGTGATACCTTCCAACTTTATCAAAAATGCATACTTCTTCTCATAGCACCATTAATTAGATATAAAGCCGTGATACCTTCCAACTTTATCAAAAATGCATACTTCTTCTCATGGCACCATTAATTAGATATATCGCCGTGATACCTTCCAACTTTATCAAACATGCATACTTCTTCTCATGGCACCATTAATTAGATATATAGCCGTGATACCTTTCAACTTTATCAAACATGCATACTTCATCTCATGGCACCATTAATTAGATATATAGCCGTGATACACCTTCCAACTTTATCAAACATGCATACTTCTTCTCATGGCACCATTAATTGGATATATAGTCGTGATACACCTTCCAACTTTATCAAACATGCATACTTCATCTCATGGCACAATTAATTGGATATATAGCCGTGATACACCTTCCAACTTTATCAAACATGCATACTTCTTCTCATGGCACCATTAATTGGATATATAGTCGTGATACACCTTCCAACTTTATCAAACATGCATACTTCATCTCATGGCACAATTAATTGGATATATAGCCGTGATACACCTTCCAACTTTATCAAACATGCATACTTCTTCTCATGGCACCATTAATTGGATATATAGCCGTGATACACCTTCCAAATTTATCAAACATGCATACTACTTCTCATGGCACCATTACTTAGATATATAGCCGTGATACCTTCCAACTTTATCAAACATGCATACTTCTTCTCATTGCACCATTAATTAGATATATAGCCGTGATACCTTCCAACTTTATCAAACATGCATACTTCTTCTCATAGCACCATTAATTAGATATATAGTCGTGATACACCTTCAAACTTTATCAAACATGCATACTTCATCTCATAGCACAATTAATTGGATATATAGCCGTGATACACCTTCCAACTTTATCAAACATGCATACTTCTTCTCATGGCACCATTAATTAGATATATAGCCGTGATATCTTCCAACTTTATCAAACATGCATACTACTTCTCATAGCACCATTAATTAGATATATAGTCGTGATACACCTTCCAAATTTATCGAACATGCATACTTCTTCTCATGGCAACATTAATTAGATATATAGTCGTGATACACCTTCCAACTTTATCAAACATGCATACTTCTTCTCATAGCACCATCAATTAGATATATAGTCGTGATACACCTTCCAACTTTATCAAACATGCATACTTCATCTCATGGCACAATTAATTGGATATATAGCCGTGATACACCTTCCAACTTTATCAAACATGCATACTTCTTCTCATGGCACCATTAATTGGATATATAGTCGTGATACACCTTCCAACTTTATCAAACATGCATACTTCTTCTCATGGCACCATTAATTAGATATATAGCCGTGATACCTTCCAACTTTATCAAACATGCATACTTCTTCTCATGGCACCATTAATTAGATATATAGCCGTGATACCTTCCAACTTTATCAAACATGCATACTTCTTCTCATAGCACCATTAATTAGATATATAGTCGTGATACACCTTCAAACTTTATCAAACATGCATACTTCATCTCATAGCACAATTAATTGGATATATAGCCGTGATACACCTTCCAACTCTTATCAAACATGCATACTTCTTCTCATGGCACCAATTAATTAGATATATAGCCGTGATACCTTCCAACTTTATCGAACATGCATACTTCTTCTCATGGCACCATTAATTAGATATATAGTCGTGATACACCTTCCAACTTTATCAAACATGCATACTTCTTCTCATAGCACCATTAATTAGATATATAGTCATGATACACCTTCCAACTTTATCAAACATGCATACTTCTTCTCATAGCACCATTAATTAGATATATAGTCGTGATACACCTTCCAACTTTATCGAACATGCATACTTCTTCTCATGGCACCATTAATTAGATATATAGTCGTGATACACCTTCCAACTTTATCAAACATGCATACTTCTTCTCATAGCCATTAATTAGATATATAGTCGTGATACACCTTCCAACTTTATTAAACATGCATACTTCTTTTCATGGCACCATTAATTGGATATATAGCCGTGATACACCTTCAAACTTTATCAAACATGCATACTTCATCTCATGGCACAATTAATTGGATATATCGCCGTGATACACCTTCCAACTTTATCAAACATGCATACTTCTTCTCATGGCACCATTAATTAGATATATAGCCGTGATACCTTCCAACTTTATCGAACATGCATACTTCTTCTCATGGCACCATTAATTGGATATATAGCCGTGATACACCTTCCAACTTTATCAAACATGCATACTTCATCTCATGGCACAATTAATTGGATATATAGTCATGATACACCTTCCAACTTTATCAAACATGCTCACTTCTTCTCATAGCACCATTAATTACATATATAGTCGTGATACACCTTCCAACTTTATCAAACATGCATACTTCTTCTCATGGCACCATTAATTGGATATATAGTCGTGATACACCTTCCAACTTTATCAAACATGCATACTACATCTCAAAGCACAATTAATTGGATATATAGCCGTGATACAACTCCAACTTTATCAAACATGCATACTTCATCTCATGGCACCATTAATTAGATATATAGCCGTGATACCTTCCAACTTTATCAAACATGCATACTTCTTTTCATGGCACCATTAATTAGATATATAGTCGTGATACCTTACAACTTTATCAAACATGCATACTTCTTTTCATGGCACCATTTATTAGATATATAGCCGTGATACCTTCCAACATTATCAAACATGCATACTTCTTCTCATGGCACCACTAATTAGATATATAGCCGTGATACCTTCCAACTTTATCAAACATGCATACTTCTTTTCATGGCACCAATAATTAGATATATAGCCGTGATACCTTCCAACTTTATCAAACATGCATACTTCTTCTCATAGCACCATTAATTAGATATATAGCCGTGATACCTTCCAACTTTATCAAAAATGCATACTTCTTCTCATAGCACCATTAATTAGATATATAGCCGTGATACCTTCCAACTTTATCAAAAATGCATACTTCTTCTCATGGCACCATTAATTAGATATATAGCCGTGATACCTTCCAACTTTATCAAACATGCATACTTCTTCTCATGGCACCATTAATTAGATATATAGCCGTGATACCTTTCAACTTTATCAAACATGCATACTTCATCTCATGGCACCATTAATTAGATACATAGCCGTGATACACCTTCCAACTTTATCAAACATGCATACTTCTTCTCATGGCACCATTAATTGGATATATAGTCGTGATACACCTTCCAACTTTATCAAACATGCATACTTCATCTCATGGCACAATTAATTGGATATATAGCCGTGATACACCTTCCAACTTTATCAAACATGCATACTTCTTCTCATGGCACCATTAATTGGATATATAGCCGTGATACACCTTCCAAATTTATCAAACATGCATACTACTTCTCATGGCACCATTACTTAGATATATAGCCGTGATACCTTCCAACTTTATCAAACATGCATACTTCTTCTCATTGCACCATTAATTAGATATATAGCCGTGATACCTTCCAACTTTATCAAACATGCATACTTCTTCTCATAGCACCATTAATTAGATATATAGTTGTGATACACCTTCAAACTTTATCAAACATGCATACTTCATCTCATAGCACAATTAATTGGATATATAGCCGTGATACACCTTCCAACTTTATCAAACATGCATACTTCTTCTCATGGCACCATTAATTAGATATATAGCCGTGATATCTTCCAACTTTATCAAACATGCATACTACTTCTCATAGCACCATTAATTAGATATATAGTCGTGATACACCTTCCAAATTTATCGAACATGCATACTTCTTCTCATGGCAACATTAATTAGATATATAGTCGTGATACACCTTCCAACTTTATCAAACATGCATACTTCTTCTCATAGCACCATCAATTAGATATATAGTCGTGATACACCTTCCAACTTTATCAAACATGCATACTTCATCTCATGGCACAATTAATTGGATATATAGCCGTGATACACCTTCCAACTTTATCAAACATGCATACTTCTTCTCATGGCACCATTAATTGGATATATAGTCCTGATACACCTTCCAACTTTATCAAACATGCATACTTCTTCTCATGGCACCATTAATTAGATATATAGCCGTGATACCTTCCAACTTTATCAAACATGCATACTTCTTCTCATAGCACCATTAATTAGATATATAGTCGTGATACACCTTCAAACTTTATCAAACATGCATACTTCATCTCATAGCACAATTAATTGGATATATAGTCGTGATACACCTTCAAACTTTATCAAACATGCATACTTCATCTCATAGCACAATTAATTGGATATATAGCCGTGATACACCTTCCAACTTTATCAAACATGCATACTTCTTCTCATGGCACCATTAATTAGATATATAGCCGTGATATCTTCCAACTTTATCAAACATGCATACTACTTCTCATAGCACCATTAATTAGATATATAGTCGTGATACACCTTCCAAATATATCGAACATGCATACTTCCGCTCATGGCAACATTAATTAGATATATAGTCGTGATACACCTTCCAACTTTATCAAACATGCATACTTCTTCTCATAGCACCATCAATTAGATATATAGTCGTGATACACCTTCCAACTTTATCAAACATGCATACTTCATCTCATGGCACAATTAATTGGATATATAGCCGTGATACACCTTCCAACTTTATCAAACATGCATACTTCTTCTCATGGCACCATTAATTGGATATATAGTCGTGATACACCTTCCAACTTTATCAAACATGCATACTTCTTCTCATGGCACCATTAATTAGATATATAGCCGTGATACCTTCCAACTTTATCAAACATGCATACTTCTTCTCATGGCACCATTAATTAGATATATAGCCGTGATACCTTCCAACTTTATCAAACATGCATACTTCTTCTCATAGCACAATTAATTGGATATATAGCCGTGATACACCTTCCAACTTTATCAAACATGCATACTTCTTCTCATGGCACCATTAATTAGATATATAGCCGTGATACATTCCAACTTTATCGAACATGCATACTTCTTCTCATGGCACCATTAATTAGATATATAGTCGTGATACACCTTCCAACTTTATCAAACATGCATACTTCTTCTCATAGCACCATTAATTAGATATATAGTCATGATACACCTTCCAACTTTATCAAACATGCATACTTCTTCTCATAGCACCATTAATTAGATATATAGTCGTGATACACCTTCCAACTTTATCGAACATGCATACTTCTTCTCATGGCACCATTAATTAGATATATAGTCGTGATACACCTTCCAACTTTATCAAACATGCATACTTCTTCTCATAGCACCATTAATTAGATATATAGTCGTGATACACCTTCCAACTTTATTAAACATGCATACTTCTTTTCATGGCACCATTAATTGGATATATAGCCGTGATACACCTTCAAACTTTATCAAACATGCATACTTCATCTCATGGCACAATTAATTGGATATATAGCCGTGATACACCTTCCAACTTTA